>JASDQU010754929.1:1839-24302 GCA_032191745.1 Picea mariana
ATCAGTGCGTTCTCTAGGATTTTGTTAAAGGCTTCTACTGTGTCGTTTGACTATGGATGATACGATGTGCTTTTTTGGTGATGAACTTCAAACTCCTAAAGCATCGTGTGGATGGTGTTTCTTATGAAGTGTGTTCCTTCGTCACTCTTCAAAACTCTTAGGCACCCAAATCTAGTGATTACTTGTTCAAAGAAGAAGTGTGCAGCTGTCTCTGTGTGCAATCTTTTACTGGTGCAGCTTCCGCCCATCTTGTTAGGTATTCCATCGTGGTGATAATGTATCTTGCCCCTGTCCTTTTGGATAGTGGGTTAATTGGTCCCACAAAGTCTATTGCCCATTTGTCAAATGTTTGTAATGTCACTTGCGGTCGTAATGGCATCTTGTCCCTTCTATTGGGTTTGCCTACCCTTTGAAAAACATTCTATCTCTGACAGTACTCTTTCGAGTCTCTGTGGATTGTAGGCCACCATAATCCTGTGCATAGTACCTTCTATGCGGTAGATTTTTTTTCACAATTCCCTCCTTCCATTCCCTCATAGGCTTCTGCTATAATCCTTGGACATTCATGGTCTAGTATATATCTTCATAAAATTCTATCTACGCCCATCTTGTATAGATGGCCTGTGATTAGTTGACAGTTGACTGTGCAGACTACCAGGTTCTTCTTCTGCGCAGTGGTATATTCTTGTGGCACGGTACCTGTGCTCAAGTACTGGATGATCTCTACGAAGTTGTCATCAACAATATGTACTGAGAATAATTGTGCATCCAGAAATTTGTCTTCCAAATTCATAGGTTCTTCTTCATTCATGACTCTTGATAGGTGGTCTGGTCCTGCATTGAATTTTCCTGGTTTAACTATTGCCTCAAAGTCAAATTCTTGAAATATCAATAACCATTGATAGATTCTTTCCCCCAACACTGGCTTGTTGAATAAGTATTTCAGGGCTGAGTGATCTGTAAACATCTTAAAGTGTTTTCCCAATAGGTAATGTCTGAATTTCTATAGTGCATAGACCATGGCTAGGCTTTCTCTTTCTGTCACGTTATAGTTGTGTTCTGAGTCTGATAGTTTTTTTCTTGCAAACACTATCGAGTGATCCAAGTCTCTTGCTCTTGGTTGTGCTAAGATAGCTCTGAGGGATATCACTGGTGCATCTACATGCACATGGAATGTATTTTCCCAGTCTGGAAATACTAATATCAGTGCAGTAACCATCTTTTCCTTCAAAGTGTCTAGACCATGTTGACACTTGTCATTCCATTGGTACTTTGCATCCTTCCTTAACAACTTTTCCATTGGTATTGTGATTTGTGCATATCCTTTGATGAATTTCTTGTAGTATCATGTGTGTCCTAACGTTGCTCTTCGTTGGCAGACTGCTTTTGGTGCTGGTAAGTTAACAATGACTGTGATCTTTGTTGGATCCATTAGAAAGCCTTGTTTGCATACTATATGGCCCAATAGTATTCCAAACGGTGTTCCAAATATGCATTTCTTGATATTCAGTGATATCTAGCACTGTCTACATCTCTCTAGCATTAGTTGTAAAAATTCCACATTGTGTTTTAGTAGACTATACACTGTCCAATCGTCCAAGTATACTTCGCAAAAATGGTGGATGAACTCCTTAAATGTTGCTATGACCACTATGGAGAGTATTGCGGGTGCATTCTTTAGTCTGAACGGCATGACCGTGTGCTGATAAGATCCCCATTCCATCGCAAACATGGTCTTGTGTCTATATTCTTGTGCTATCTTAATCTGATGGTAATATGAGAATCCATCGGTGAATGAGTAAGCTTCATGGCCCCCCACATTCTTCAACACTTCATCCTTGAATGGTGTAGGGAATGGGTCATGTAGGCATGCATCATTTAATTTCCTCAAGTCGATGCATATCCTGATCCCTCTTCCTTGTTTCTTGTCCTGTACTACCATCGGGCTTATCTATTTTGATTCCTCGACTGGTTCAATGATGTCGGCTTCAAGCATCCTATCGATCTCATCTTTAAATTTCTGTTTATATATAGGGTTCAGTTTGTACATTCATTGTTTAATAGGTTTCGCGTCAGATCTGAGTGGTATTTTCATTTCTCCTAGTTCTTCGGCTATACCCTTCATCTCTGTGAATGTTGTGGGAAAAAGGTCGCTGTATTCACGCAATAATTTTGTGATTCTTTATACTGTCTTCTCATCCCAATAATCTCCAATGATGGCCATTTTAGGCTTCTCAGTGGTCTTGATGTTAACCTTATTTATCTTGATTGGCACAGAAATGACTTCTGATTCTATGGGTGGTCCTTCCACATATCTTTCGCCTTCCACTTCTTCAATCTAAATATCACGTGGATCATCTTCATCTAGTGCTTCCTTCTGTGCCTGGTAACATGATAGTAGTTCTTTGACTGTCTTCTTATTCCACCGATGTTCTTATGTGATAAGTCCTATTTCAGTTTCTTTGATGGATATGATGCCTCTGATCTGTTTCAGGGCTGTGTCTATGTTGGGGTTCTCATGATTGAATGAGAAAGTGATTATAAATTTTTGTTGTAGTGTCGTCCATGTCATAGTTCCTTTGTGCAATTCCTGGTCAGTATACCAGTTCACTGGTATTCCCTTTAAAGTATGAATGAAGTGATGAGGCCATTCCTCAGGTGGTGTCATTTTCCATAATGTTTTACACTCCTCTAAGTGTTCTGTCGGTGTCCCTAGTCCTTCATATTTCCATTGTCTGTTATATGTTTGTTCTGTGTCGAACCGCATGCGCAGTAATCTCTTACATTGATACCAGTCTGTGATGATGTCCTTGTGTGTGCCCCACCATCTTGTCGGTGTAGCCTTTAGTGCTAAATCTAGCACTAGTAGTATTTGGTTTTCTAATACTTCATCTTCGTATTCTATCAAGAAGGTTTCCAAATCATTTAGTCCATGGAAATTGGGTGGTTCTCTGATTTCTATGCCTACCCACATAACTGCGTGGTTTATTATTTCACATCTTCTTGTGAGTACTTCATGTAGTATTTGCTGCCAATTTTCTAACCCGGTGTCTGAATATGTTTCACATGAAGTAATGCTCCACCAACTGAGTACCCCATCTACAGTTTAGTTTACGTAATCCTCATCATGTGCAATTTTTCTGTACAACTGGATGATATATTCTAAGTCTAGGCAAGTGGGTTCTACGAACCTCTCCCCTTCTAATGGATCTAGTGGTGCTATGACCCTATAGTCTCCAGACTCAAATTTCATTTTCCTGGTTTTCAAGTTAATTATGTCCCGGTTGTCAAACTCCCAATCTAGACCAAGTAATGTCAGGTAAGGTGTTGTGACATCTACTATTTCGATGACTTCAAAGTCTGCTTTAGTGTGCACTCCATCCAGATCTACTATCACTCCTTTTATTCTACATATGGGTAGGACTCGATGTTGATTTGCTAGTTTTAGTTGAACGGTTGAGTATCCCAATGTCGGTTCTCCCATGCATTTCTATGTTGTCTTGGGTAGTACATTCACTTCAGATCCTAGATCTAGTATAATGTCTCCCATATTGAAATCCCCAATGTTATCATTTTTTCTAAACTCCCTACTTGTTCTTCTTCTTGTGTGTAAATGATTGACAGTTTTCAGTTCTAGCTTTTGTTTTGTCTCACTGCTACATTTCTCTAAGATGTTTTGTAATATTTTGACAGATGAAGGATCACTTAATAAATTCACGCATGATTGCAAAAAATCTTTGATAGTACTTAATTGTCCCTTGGGTTTCATTCTATTGGTATGGTCCAGTGATGGCGGCATCTGATATTCTGCAGCTTCCTTGCTTTGTTGTGCAATAGATGCTATGTCCTCCTTTTGAAATTATTGTTGGACTTCTTTAAGGATATCCCTTTACTTTGGTGCATCAAAATGCTTCTTGGGGTCAGTGTTCTTCTTTATCCATTGGTTTTGCGTTGGTTCTTATCGAACTATGTCATTTCCTATTGATGTTTCATCCATCGTCCCTTGCTTCGGCTGAGATCCACTAAACATTGTGATTGTTTTGGTTCCTTTTTTCTTGAATCTTTACTATTAATGTTGGACATTCCTCTATGTCATGGTCCAATGCAAGACAATACATACAAGTCATTGGTGGCAATGAGAATTCCTGTGCATAATGTCTTGGTTGCTGGCAATTGTGACATGTGACTGGTCCTTTACCGCGTATGAACCCTCCTCTAACTCATCCTGCTCCTCTGTAGCCTGCGTGATCACCTCTTGGGATATTATACTGTGGTGGTTGATTACACTGTGTGGTATTGTACTGGGGTTGGCTGGGTTGTACTGTGGTTGTACGTTATTATAGGGTTGTTGCGTAGTATTATATTGTTGATGCACAATGTTGTATGGGGCTAGGGCTAGATTGAATTGTGGCGCTGCTTGCCCAGTCATCATTTTGCCATGTACTATGTATGTGTTTGATGTTCTTTCCCGCATCATCTCTATAGTTATACAATCTTTGTCATCGTATCCCACTGACTTGCAAAAGGTGAAATATGAATTCTTTGGAAATGTCTAGTATTTTTGCATCATCGTGCAGTGATAAGGGTCGTGACCCAGTTTCTTGCATATTTCACAATATAATCCTCCCTGTCATAGAGGGTTTGGCATATTTGTCACCATATATTGCGTGAATGTCGGGCATTCGTTCTTGTGGTGTCCTTCTATCCTGCAGGTGGTGCACCAAACTGCTTCTCGTTTGTCCTTGTTCTTGTTCTGGTTTAGCTAAAATGTTAGATTCTTCAAATCCTCCTTCAGTTCTTCAATAGCTAGGTCTATCTATTGGTACTAGTTCTCTTCCAATTGCAAGGTTTCCTGTAGAGCCTCTTCCTACGTCTGAAACTTTTTTTGTCGTAAGGGATATTTTAAGTGTGGGAGTAGTGAGTTGACAAACAAGTGTCGATGTTGCATATTGGTCATAAGGTATTTTATCTTTCCCTTCAATTGCTTGAATCTCTGGTCAATCTCCCATACAAACTCTTCTAGTTTCTATCATATTTCAATCATCTCGTTCATGTACTGATCCTCCGAGCTCGGCTTCTGAAACTCATTTATCAATAATTTGTTAATGTCAGCCAATGTCCTTGTCATCCCAGGGGCACTGCTCATGTCTAGACTCATGTACTAGTCTAGTGCGCGGTCTCTTAGCATGATCGCTAGATGCATGAGTTTGGTATCTTTGTTAGTGATTCACTTCTCTTCCCAGATCTTTTCACAGATAAACAAATTCTTCTCAGGGTCTTCTGCTACTTCTCTTCTAAACTCTGGTAATTTGATAGTGGGATCGTGTCCTACCATTCTAATTACTGAACTACTACTTCTTCCGCGCGGTGTAGATACTTGACTAGTGCAGCCTGAACCGATTCCTCTAGTTGCTTCTCCTTGGGTAGATGTACTTCCTTGTGTCAAAATTCCTCTAAACTTCGGTTGTGTAAATGATGGTTTTCTCTTTGGTGTATCGGTCGCACATGGGTTTATGGGTTCCACATTGACATTAATATGGATTGGATGGCTTCCTTCTCCCCCTGTTCTTAGGCCTCTTGTCTTCCTCTCATAAGTTGCGTGCAGGATTTCCTCAATCTGCTCCACAACCCTGAGATCCTCTACCTCTTCCTCATTGCTCGCCAAGCCCTACCTTCTTGTTACGGCTCTCTTCTTGGTATTCACCTTGTATTGGTAGGGCAATTCACTACGCATCGTTACTGATGACGCCAATATCCACTTAATATAGTCGTCATCCATCAATATTGGGTCCAAGGTTTCCTCCTCCTTATTTCCTTTATCCCGACCTCCTTCCATTTATCCTCTCTCTGTCAGTGCTTCCCCCCTCCCCCCATGCACACAGGGAATTATAACTATCTAATTCCATTGTCATTACACCTTTGTTGTATAGAAATATCTTAATAGAAGTATAAAGTGATCGAATGTACCTTCCTCTGGGTCCATGTAGAAATTCTTGCTCGGATGCACTGTATGACTTCGTTGTGTTGACTACAAACTCTGTGATGAAGCCTGCCACAATACTATCAAGCCAAAAGTCTACTGCGTGGGTGAATTTGTTATTCACCTGTTGTAAACGCTCAATCTGTACTGGGGTCCAATCTAGTTGTTGAATCCAGTTCGTCACGTGGTTATCCTTCAACCTTAGGATCCAGTCCTATAGTAGATGTGGAAAATCACAGAAAAAGGGTTTGTGTAAATCAGTAAATTTGTATTTATCCAGATATTAATGCGGTGTAATTCTAGGGTTTCTATTATCTTTCTGTGAAAATTCTAATTCATTGGTTCTCAACCAGACTTCTATTTCTGCTTTCGTGGGGTTACAGAGTCTCAACATTCCCTTCTAATGGCTCATTGTTCTTTTGTTTCGCTCATTCTATTCTTGTGCACTCTATCTCATCTACCTAGTCCTCTCTTGTTCCTCTTAACCTGGAAACTGAACCATTTGTTGTTTTTCCTCTTTTCAGTCTTCTCGACCTGTCTATCGAAGTTACTAACCCATGGTTAATGTCATTCAGGTTTCCAACAAATCCTCTAAAACTATCGGCCCTCCTGGTAGACCAGAAGGCAACACAATACACATAATGCACTGTGTAGTCTTATCCGAGATAGCTTTAAATGGCCGACTGTAAGACTCATGTGTTTACATTATAGGATTGAGTATGAGATAGGGGTTTATTAACCAAATCCATGTACTATTAAATTTAAGTGTAATCTACTTCTCATGGGTGCATCTGTATATTTCACAGTTTATTTCCCAAACAACATAAACATATTGCAATCAATGTGTTAAGCCATTCATCAATCATCATCGTTAACTGTTGAAGGAAAGTAAGGATATGCATGAATACATCACATTACATAGATATTACCATGGTTCACCCCCTCCTGGGCTACGTCCACAAATATTTGGCTCTGGGATCTTTTATTATGGTAGTTTTTCATTTATGGTGCCAAGTGCTTAAAATTCTCTGCAAAAATGGGTAAAATCTATATGAGTTGAACTAGATCACACTAGGCTCTACAACCTACGATATAATACTCAGATATATCTTCCCTCCTCTCCTATATCTCAACATCTTACAAAATGGTTCACACAATCAAAAACATTACATATCGCATTTGCTCATGCATTCCCACAATAATCAGGACTAATAGAGAATGACAACAACAATAACCACAATGACAACAATCCCGATCCTCACAATAACAATCCTCCTATATAGTACTTATGTGTCTATATTTATACATTTCGGGCTCTTTAGACTTCTTACAAAACATTACCAAAACCCTAACCCTACCGATGTTAGGTCTTCCTCCCATGCGCGTGTTGTTTTTCCTCCAGCTGTCGCTTTCCTTGTGCACACTTTCTTGCATGCGTGTGTGTTGTTCTTTCTCCAGCTGTTACTTCATTTTCTTCACGCTTTCTTTCCCATGATCATCCTCCTTTCCACTTTGTCCTGGTGCCAACACTTTCATACTATATGGCCTAATAGTATCCCAAAAAATGTTTCAAAGATGCACTTCTTCATATTTAACGATATCTAACATTTCCTGCATCTTTCTAACATCCGTCGTAAGACCTATACATGGTCTTTCAACATAATATAGATTGTACAATCGTCCAAGTATACCTCTAGAAACTGGTGGATAAATTCTTTAAATCCAGCTATGAATACTCTGGAAAATATTGTTGGTGCATTCTTCAGTCCAAACGGCATGACTGTGTACTCATAGGATCCCCATTCTATAGAAAAAGTGGTCTTGTATCTATCTTTTGGTGCTATATTGGTCTGATGATATCTTGAAAATTCGTTAGTGAATGAATAAACTTTTTTTCCTCCTACATTCTCCAACACCTCAACAGTGAAGGGTGTAGGGAATGGGTCATGTAGGCATGCATCATTCAATTTCAACAAGTCGACGCATATTCTTATCCTGCCTTGTTTTTTCTCCTGAACTACCATCAGGCTTATTCATTATGATTCTTCCACAGGTTCTATGATTCCAGCTTCTAGCATCCTATCGATCTCAACTTTGATTTTTTGCTTATATATAGGATTTAGTTTGTATGGTCGTTGTCTGATCGGCCTTGCCTCAACTCTAAGTGGTATCTTCATTTCACCTAGCTCTCCTGATATGCCCTTCATTTCTGTGAACGTTGTGGGGAACAGGTTGTTGTACTCATGCAGTAACTCTATTATGCTTTCCACTATTTGGTCATCCCAGTAATATTCAATGTTGGCCATTTTGGGATTCTCAACTGTCCCAATGTTGAATTTCTTAACATTGGCTGGCACATCAATTACTTCTGATTCTAGAGGTGGAACTTCCACTTCTCTTCTGCCTTCAACTTCCTCAATCAGAATATCGTGTGGACCGCCTTCATCTGGTACTTCTTCCTACACATGGTAGCATGATAGTAGTTCTTTCACTGTCTATCTGTTCCAATGTTGTTCTTTTGTTATGAGTTCGACTTTTGGTTCCTTAGTGAATATCACCCCTCTTATTTTCTTAAGTGTTGAATCTATGTTTGGGTTCTCACGTTCAAATGAGAAAGTGACTGTAAAGTTCTATTGTAGTAATGTCCAAGTCGTATTTCATTTCCACGGTTCCTCGTCTGTATACCAGTTTGCTAGGATGCCCTCTAATGTGTGTACAAAATGATGAGGCCATTCTTCTAGGGGTGTCATTCTCCACAGTGCTCTGCACTTCTCCAAGTGTTCCACTGGTGCCCCCTATCCACCATATTTCTTCTATTGGTTTCTTCTTTGTTCTACGCCAAACCTTATTCACAGTAATCAATTACATTGGTATTAGTCCTTGATTGTTTATTTGTGTGTGCCCCACCATCTTGCAGGTGTGGCCTTGAGTGATATATCTAGTGATAAGAGTCATTGATTTTCCAACACTTCATCTTCGTAACGTGTCAAGAATGATTCTAGGTTGTTTACCCCAAGGAAACTGGGTGGTTCCCTTATCTCCCTACCTACCCATATTACTGGGTGATCTATTCTTGCACATATTCTTGTGGAAACTTAGTGTAGCCTCTGTTGTTAGTTCTCTAAACCTGTATCTGAGTTTGACGCACATGAAGTAATGCTCTGCCAAATGCATATCCCATCTTTAGTTGGGTTTATGTAATCTTCATCTTGTGCAGTTGTTCTATACAACTGGATAATTTCCTCCAAGTCCAAGCAAGTAGGCTCTATGAACCTTTCCCCTTCTGATGGGTCTAATGGCGCAATGAACCTGTATCTCCTAAATCGAAGGTCATTTTTCGTGTCTTTAAGTTTATTATGGCCTAGTTATCAAACGCCCAATCTAATCTGAGAAATGTTGGGTAAGGTGTTGTTTCGTCCACTATCTCTATTACTTCAAAGTCATATTTAGTGCACACTCCATCCAGGTCTATGGTTACTCCATTCAGTCTCCCAATTGGTAGAAATTTGTGTTGATTTTCCAATTTCAGCTGAATGGGTGAATATCATAATGTGGGATCTCCCATACATTTCCATTTCTTCTTGAGTAATACATTGACTTTGGATCCTAGATCCAATATGATATATCCCATGTTGAAATATCCAATGTTGGCATTCATCCTGAACTCCCTACTTGTTATTCTCCTTATATATAGGTGGTTGACTGTTTTCTGTTCTAGATTTCCTTCTATATCTACGCTACATATTTCTAGCATATTTTGTAATACTTTGACAAAGGATGGATCATTTAGTAATTTTATGCATGATTGGAAAAATCCTTTGATTGTACTTACTTGTCCTAGGGGCTGCATTTATTTGGTATGATCCAATGATGGAGGCATCTCGTACTCTAGTACTTCCTTACTATGCTTCACGGTTGAGGTCGACACAATGTCAGGCTTCAGAAATTATTGTTTGGATTTATTAAATATCTCCTTCTCGTTCTACGTGTTAAACTTCTTCCTTGGTTCAACATTATTCTTCACTCATCGGTGTTGTACTCTCTCCTGTCATATTGTGTCATTTCATGTTTTATCTCCTCCGTGTGTAACTATGTTGATTTTTATTCCTTGATCCCTCACTTCTACTGAAATCCATTGAACATTCTAATTGTTCTGATTCCTCTTTTCCTAGATTTTACCTAATAGCATAGTACATTCTTTTGTGTCATGATCTGATGCATGAAAATACATACAAGTCTCTAGTGGAAGTGGAAATTCTCTTGCATAGTGTCCTGGTTGTTGATAGTTGTGACATACCACTGGTCCTCTACCTCTTCCAAAGCCTCCTCTTTCTCATCCTCTGCCTCTGTAACTAGCTCGATCCCCTCGTGGTGCATTATACAGAGGCACCTATTTTTACTATGTGATATTGTAGTGGGGCTACGCTGCGTTGTACTATGGTTGTGCCATGTTATATGGTTGTTGCGCAATATTATACTGTTGTTGTGCAATGTTGTATGGGGTTGGTACCTAGTTAAACTGAGGTGCATCTTTCCTGGTCATCATTTCTGTTTGCACCCTATATGCATCTGATTTTCTCTCTCTCATCAACTCCATCGTTCTACAATATTTGTCATCATGGCCTACTGACTTGCAAAAGTTTCAATACGAACAATTTGGGACTGTCTATACTTCTGCATCATTGGGCAGTGATATGGATCATGGCCCTATTTCTTACATATTTTGCACCATAGTCCTCCTATTGGTAACGGATTTGGCATTCCTGCTGCCATGTACTGCGCAAATGTTGGACATTCATTATTATGGTGTCCTTATGTCATGCATGTGGTACACCAAATAACTTCTCATTTTTCCTTACTTTTGTTTTGTTTTAGCTGGAATGCTAAATTTTTCATATCCTCCTTCAACTCTTTGATGGATGGATCAGTCTTCTGATATTGGTTTTCTTCCAGTTGCAGGGATGCCTGCAGAGCCTCTTTCTGTGTCTGAAACTTCTATTGTCACAGTGGATATTTTAAGTGTGGTAATAGTGAATTGACAAACAAGTGCCTGTGTTGCATATCTGTCATGAGATATTTCAACTTTCATTTTTGTTGCTTGAATCTCTATTCAATCTGCCATATTGATTCTCATAGTTTATGTCTATTTTCTATCATCTCGTTCATGTATTGGTCCTCTGAACTTGGCTTCTGAACTCATTTATCATCAATTTCTTGATATCCACAATCCTTTGGATTGTCCCTAGAAGATTGTTTGTGGCTAAACTCATATACCAATCTAGTGTGTGATCCCTTAGTGTGATATCTAGCTATGCAAGTTTAGTGTCCTCGACTGTGATCATTTTTTCTTCCCAGATATTTTCATAGATAAACAGGTGCTTCTTCGGGTCCTCTAAGACTTCTCCTTTGAATTCTAGTAACCTAATGGTGGGATCGGGTCCTGCCATCCTGAATGTTGAACTACTACCTCTGACGGTGTAGATAGTTGACTAATGATTCCTGAATTGGCTCCCCCAGTTGTTGTTCCTTGTGTATATGTCCTTTTTGTTGTCTTCCTTCTCCTGAAATTTGGTTGTCTTAGTGTTGATGTTCTTTTTGGTGTGTTTTCCACACATGGGTTTATGGGTTCCACATTGACATTAATATGGACAAGATTTCTGCCTTCGATTCCCACTATTGGACCTCTCGTCTTCCTCTCATATGTTGCGCACAGTATTTCCTCAATCTTCTCCACAGCTCGAAGATCCTCTACCTCCTCTTCATCACTTTCCAAGCCTTCCCTTGCAGCTATGACTCTCTTCTTGGTGTTCACCTTGTACTGGTAGGGTACTACACTGCGCGTTTTTCCAGCTGTCGCCATGATCCACTTGATATGGTCATTGTCCATCATGACTAGGTCTAATGATTCCTCCTTCTTTCCTTTATCCCATTCTCCTTCCATTTCTCCTTCTTATGTCAGTGCTTCCCCCCTTCCCCCATGCATGTAGGGAATTTTGGTTGTCTGACTCCATTGTCATTACACCTTTGTTATAAAGAAAATTTATCTTAATAGAAGTATAAAACAATCTAATATACCTTCCTTGAGGCTCGCGTAGAAACTCTTTCTCTAATGCATTGTACGAATTCACGGTATCTACTGCAAATTCTGTTATAAAGCCTGCTACAATATTTTCGAGCCAAAAATCTACTGCACGGGTGAATTTGTTATTCACCTGCTGTAACTGTGTGATATGAACTGAGGTCCAATCTAACTATTGGATCTGATTTGTTGCATGGTTTTCCTTCAACCTCAATATCCATTCCTGCAATAAGTGTGGAAAATCACAGAAAAATACTTCATGCAGATCAGTAAACACATATTTCTCAAGATATTTGTGAGGTGTTGCTCTAGGGTTTCTGTTAGCTTATTGCGCAAACTCTAGCTCCTTTGTTTTTAACCTTGTCTATTTCCTCTTTCGTGGGTTTCCAGGGTATAAACATTCCCTTCTATATTTTCATTCTTTTTGACACTTCGGTCCTAGATCTTACATTCTTTTAACAGTTTTTCAACAGATCAAACATTCTTTTAACAGATCTTCAACATATCTCATCCACTCAATCCTATGTTGTTCCAACTAGAAACAAAACCATTTGTTGGTTTCTTATATTAGTTATACCTTTAACATAATTCGACCCAGGTTCAGGTCTACTAAGGATCCAACAAAGCCTCTAAAACTATCGACCCTCTTGGTAAACCAGAAGGCAAAGCAACACACACAGAGCACTGTGTAGTCTCACCCAAGATAGTCTTAATGGGTGACTGCAATAATCAAGTGCTTGCAGTCCATGATTGAATGGGTATCTATGACTTTCCTACTATGACTTCTATCTAGTTATTAAAGCAATATATTTTCATTCTCATTCATGCATGTAGTGTAATTAGATCCATCAATTTCCTCATACATCATTCTAATATAAACTCATAGACAATAAAAGAGATACACACATTCAATGACATAACACGGGTTTTATCGTGGTTCACCCCCTCCTAGGCTATGTTCACAAAGATCTGTCTCTCAAGCTCTTTTATTATGGTAGTTCCAAACTACAACACCACATGCTTTACAAATCATTTTCAATCGGGTCAGGATCTATTATGAGGTGGACTAGATCACACCAGGCTCCTCATTGTGTGATCTAACCCTCGAGATATACCCTTATGACCCTCTACATATTAGCAACTTCCAAGATTGGATCGGATTACAATAGTGTTACAGACTAGCTACTTCTTCTCACGTGAGTAACACTCCATAGTCTAAACCCCTTAACAACAACCCCTTACCTAGACCTTCTAGGTATCTATTTATATGTGTTTCTGGCTCATCAGTCACTAAAATGTATTATAAAACCCTAACCCTAGCATTTTTAGGTCTTCCATGCATGCGCACATGTTTATTTTTCTTCCATTTGTCGCTTTCCTCTTGCATGATTTTCTTCCCAAAATAACATTTCTTTCTGATTCAGCCTACTTCCAACTCCAAGGATAGATTATCTCTTTGACCAACTGAGAAATAAAAAAATATTCTCTAAAATTGACCTCGGATCAGGCTATCATCATGTAAGCATTAAAGAGGAAGACATCAACAAGAAAACCTTGAGAATGAGGTATGGCCATAATGATTTTACAGTAGTGCCATTTGGGTTGTGAAATTCACCAGTGGTCTTCATGTGTTTAACGAATGGTATTTTCAGAGAATACTTAGATAAGTTTGTCATTGTATTTTTGGATGACATTCTTATTTACTCAAATTCTGAAGAAGAACATGAGAAGAACTTGAGGATGGTGCTGCAAGTATTGAGAGAACATCAATTGTATGAGAAGTTGAGCAAGTGCTCATTCTACCATAGGAAGATTCATTACTTGTGTCATATCATTTCAGAGGAAGGGATAGCAGTGGACCTGGAGAAGATAAAATCCATTAAAGGATGGCCAACACCAAGGAATGTCGCAGAGGTGAGATATTTCATGGGACTTGCAAGGTACTACAAAAGGTTTATTGAAGACTTCTCAAAGATTGCACACCCAATCACATCCTTGCAAAATAAAGGTGTGGGATTTGAGTGGACTTCTTATTGTGAAAGAAGCTTCCAACATTTGAATTATTCGTTGACAAGTGTGCCAATTTTGAGAAATATTGTTGGTCCTAATGAAGACTTCGTTCTATGAATTGATGCATGCAAGGAAGGTCTTAGTGGAGTCCTTACTCAGAATGGGCACGTGGTGTGCTATGAATCAATGAAATTAAAAGAGCATGAAGGGAACTATGCTACTCATGATTTGGAATTGTAAGACATAGTGCATGCCTTGAATATGTGGAGGTACTTCCTCATGGGAAGAATATTTGAGTTGAGGATAGACCATAGTGGTTTGAAATAATTATTTGGACAACCAACTCTAAATTACAGGAAAGGTAGGTTGTTAGAATTTCTTAATGAGTGTGACTTTGATATAAAGCATATCAAGTGTAAAGAGAACAAGGTGGTCGATGCACTGAACATGAGAGTGCATGAGATGCATGCTACAACTATTAACATGTACAAATCGGATTTGAAAGACATAATGTTGGAGGCTGCAAAATTAGATCAACACTAGGTGGACATAAAGACAAAATTACAACAAGGTATTTTGCAGTAGAAAATTAAAGATTTTAAGTCAAAAGAGGATGAAATCCTCATGTATAGGGGCAAAGTTTATGTGATAGATTCTTAGGAGTTGAAGAGTTTGTTGTTAAAAGAAATGAAAAATGTTCCTTATGCTAGATACCCAAGCTACCAAAAGACAATTGCAGCTGTCAAGAAACAAAACTATTGGCCATGTATGAAGAAAGAAGTGGCTAATTTTATTGCCAAGTGTTTGGAATGACAGAAAGTAAAGGCTGAGCACATACACCCCACTGGTTTGTTACAACCATTTTCCATCCTTGAGTGGAAATAGGAAGTTGTAACTATGGATTTGATCATTAAGATTCCCATAACAACCAAGCAACATGATTCTATCATGGTAGTATTAGAAATATTACTAAAGTTGCTCACTTTATTCCAGTAAAGCTCACTCACAAGGAAACAAACATTGGTGATATTTATATGAGGGAAATTGTGAGTCTCCATGGAATACCCAAGAAAATTGTATCTGACGGAGATCCCAAATTTACATAAAACTTTTGGAAGGGATTATTGAAAGGATTTGGGATAAATCTGAACTTTAGCAAAACCTATCATTTAGAGACAGATGGGAAAATAGAGAGAGTCAACCAAGTGATTGAGGACATGCTAAGGATGTATGTAATGGATAAACCATCAAAATGGGAAGATTATTTGCATTTGGTTGAGTTTTCTTATAAAAATAGGTATCTAACATCTCTAAAGATCAACCCATTTGAGGCACTTTGTGGTAGAAATTGCAACACACCAGTGAGTTGGGACAACCCAACAGATAGAGTAGTGGATGGGCCATATTTTCTCGGGGAAATGGAAGAGAAAATGATGAAAATTAAGTAGAACTTAAAGGCTTCCCAAGATAGACAGAAATTTTATGCAAACAAAGGTAGAACTCATGGAGAATTTAAAGTAGGTGACCACATGTTTTTGAAAGTGAAAGCTAGGAAGAGTTCACTTAAGTTGGGGAATCGTTCAAAGCTAGAACCATGTTATTGTGGGATTTTTGAAATCCTGGAGAGGATTGGTCCTGTCACATACATACTTGCACTGCATGCATCCATACATTGCATTCATAATGTACTTCATGTGTCTTTATTTAAAAAGTGTGTGCATGGTGTTAATTGTGTTCTTGATTAGAATGTGATTCAGGTGGAGCAAGAGGATGACTTTCGAGTTCAGGCGATGTGCATATTGGACCGGAAATTCAAGCTACTCTGGAATCGAGAAATAGGACTGGTAAATATCCAATGGACCTATTATGGTCCCGAGGATGCAACTTAGGAGCATGAGGATGCTATGTGCACAGAGTACCTGCACCTTTTTGAATATTTTTGCAGTTTTGTTTGTGCATAATGCATCGAGGATAGTGCATAAATAAGGGGGAGGGGAATGTAATACCCCTAGTTGAATCCCTATTGTAAATGTAAATGTAAATATACATATAGGTTGGTGATTCATTAACACTAAGTTTTGGGTTTTGTTCTTGTGCATGTGCACAAAAGGTGGAGTGCACACCCATTTCATAGTTTGTGTGCACTTGAGTAAATGCGCAAGGAATTTCATGCACGTGAATCAAGGGAAGAGTGTGTGATTTTTTCATAGCTTTACATGCACCTGAGTAAGTGTGCAAGGATCGCTTCAAAGCATGCACCAGACCATGTTTGTAGACGAGATATTTTGGGGCCGGAGAGCCTTTGTATATATGTATATTGAGGCCAGAGTGCATGTGTGGTTATTAGGCTAGAGAAGTTGGATTGCAACAAAGGCTAGTGCGTTTATTTTTGTAAAATGTAATGGGACTCAGATATTAAAAAAAACATATCATTGCGCATAGATCAATTGGACGAAAAAAGACGAGGGTTAAAACTCCACTATAATGGGAAAGAGGTGGGAAGCTTTAAGGAAATATTTGAATAATATTTCCAAAAGTATAATTATGGGATATGTATTTATCCTAAGTTCTTAAGGAATGGGAACGGGTCACCATGTGGAGCTAAGCTAGTTCTTAAGGTGACAAGTGTCCTATTATTATATATTTATCCTAAGTTCCTAAGGAATGGGAATAGATCACCATGTGGAGCTAATTTAGTTCTTAAGGTGACAAGTGTCCTATTATAATCATGCAAATATATTGTCTGTTCTTAGTGTAATTCGAGAATTTTTCATTCATTCCTTCATCATGCATACCAACTTTCTTCTACTGAGCATCGATATCTTGTTGTAACATGTTTCCATAGCATAACATTGTATTTGAAACGACCTATGTGCTATTGAAGAGGCGGGTTTTTGGACCCATGTCAGTTGAAGAAACAGGTTTTCAAGCTCGTGTTGGTCGAAGAGGTAGACTGTCAGGCCCGTATTTTTCAAAGAAGCGGATTTATGAGCAATAAGGCCTATGGATGGGAGGATGTCAGAGGTCTGTGTGCAGTTGGTGGATTACAACAAAAGATAAGTGTCTTCTTATGTGCATTATTCTTTGAGTAATGTTCATATACATGTTAAATATATTATGTGTTACAATTGTATATATACATATATTTGTGTGTGGATTATATATGTTGTAGAACTACATGTTTGTTTCATTTGTAAGGCATGGGCCATGAGAATTATGTGCGGTTATATGCTATTTAACATGTGAATGCTTATGCTATTTCTATTTATGGAATTGGTACATAATAATGTTGGGTTGTGCATGTGTTGTTGGTTTTGCATAATTGTTGCATATGTAGAGAATGCCAATGATGGAGTATTTCCTGATGATTAATTATGTGGTGACGGATATGAGATTCTAAGGCAAGGCTCATTTCATTGCACACATAGAGAAGGAGTCCGCACATGTAAACGGGACAAAATCTACATGCAACACAAGAATGGTTGCATGCACAGATGTATTATGAGTTCTTTCTGTTGTTATAAGTCGTTATTTGTTAAGTAATTTCGACAGTTTTTGTATGGATTCTAGCACAAAACTAGAAATGTCATGCATGTTGAAGAATAGTTGACGTGACTGACACAATGTTGGTTGAGTGCACAGAAATGCTAAGACATAGTTGCTACACGCGGTATGAGACCCGTTAGTGCACACTAAGAAAAAGTAGTTTCACGTAGCACAAGGCCAGTTGTGTGCGCTGCTTGTTTCAATGATTTTCTTCCGCAGAAGATAGAATCGGTATCAGAGCTCAAATTTTGATATGACATGGACTGGGGTAGAGTTGGGGATGCTACAATGTGGTATCAAAGTTTTATTTAGCAAGTTTGTGGTAACGGGACTCAACTAGGACGTTGAGTACGTTCCAAAGTGGTATCAAAGAAATTTTGTGGAGTTGTTGGTAATTGGGATGTTACCACATTTCATAAATCCCCCATTAGTAATCATAGGATAAAATTTGTTAAAAACATGGATATAACATTCATTGTGTTTCTTGGGAAACATGACAATGGGTGAAATTATGGGTGCTTCCACTATCGATAAAGACAATGATTTTATGTTTCTTGATATAATTGATTAACATTGACAATTCAGGACAAGAAATTCATTCAAAACATGAAAGGTTCTATATTTAAGATGGTATAGCTTGGATGGTTGTGAGAAATGATTGTTATCTTCCCCACATACTATATCTCACAAATATTCAAATATCAAACATGTATCCATCCTTGAAAAAATTCATGAAACTAACAAAAATGTAATTGATGATAAAGTTCATGAAGCTAACAAAGATGTAATTGATATGCATGATGATTTCATGCAAACACAACACATATCATATATGTTAACCAAATCTTTATGGATAAATAAATTTCACATATATTAACCATTACAAATTCATAATTTATACGCACTTGTATAAATCTTTATGAATATATAAATTTCAATACACAAGGAACAAATTCATCATTAGAAACTCGTTAATTATGTACACTTATGTTTCAAGTGATATGATGTTCAAGTTTTTCAAAATAAAAAATATTATGGGAGTATTATACTAAAATATTCTAGAATGATACTCTCTTATGTGAGTATTATACTAGAATATTTTAGAATTTTGAGTTTCAAAAAATAGTACCTTGGTATGAAGTTCAGTATTCTCCTCTTTCAAAGAGCTTTTTTTTTCCAATAAAAAATTGGTTAAAATTGATAGAAAATTATATTAATGTATAATTTTTTTTTACATTTTCTGAAAATCCTTGATCAAAACTGATCGCTGATCCAACTAAACACTAGTCTGTCACTTAAAAAAAATTCCAAAAAAGACCTTATACAAAACCACTGTCCAAAAATATACCAATCGCAACAATGATGACGACACAACATTTCAAGTGTCTGTATAATCTTCCGCTATACTATTATCTTCTATAAAATCTTCTCAGGATTTTGGAATCACTAAGGACAAAAAGCTGGAGTGGCAATATTTATCGATTGGTCTATTTGCATAAGGTATACTAATTTTTAAGTGTCTTTCCAGCATCGAATCTATCAAAAAAACGGAAAATGTAATTTACAATTTCTTGCAAACATAATATGGTAGCTAGTTTACAGTAGATGTTTATAACATCGATAAAATAGATTTTTATAATATTTTCGTTAAATTGAAAAAAACACTGAGATGACCAAAAAAAATTTGAAAAATAATTAAAATAACATATTATAATATACTAAAAATACATATTAATAAAATAATGCAACATAAAATTAAATTCATTCAGTGAAATAATTGAGTAGATTTTCTTTTTCTTTAAAAAAAACACTTAGAACTTAAATTTAAACAAATCCATGTTGTACTAACCTGGTAACCTTAAATTTAAATAAATTCATGCCGGTAGTTATTTGGTGTGCCCTTCATGTTTTATGTATGTGAAAACACAAAATCTATGCAATAACAATGAATTTGGCAACATGAAAAGATCTAATAATGAAAAGATTTTCTCTCTACCGGAATGGGAAGAGTACATGAACTTAGAGGATTATGTCAATGACGAGGATCGCTTCAATGTTTCCCAAAGTGGATGTTAACCTTGCCCATGGGTGGGTTTCTGACTCTAGGAACTTTGTTTTTTCAACAGTAAATGCCACGAGAAACTCACCAGATACTTCCCCACTTTGTGGATGATATGTGGTGCTAAATCGCAACTGTAATTGCATCCCACTCTAAGAACTTAAAGATTAGCATGTCAAGCAAGTGCATAGGGAAGTTATGCATGAGACTGATCAAGAGGCTATAGTACTTGAAAAAGGACACGTAGAAACCAACTGGTGATCATTTTTCTCATGCCAAACATTTTCATCTACTTTTACAAGTATTATATCATTTTAAATTTTAAATAAAAATCATAAAATAACATTATTTCCTTAAATGCCATGTAGCATTGGGAATTGTTTGCTACCCTCTATCTATTAATTGTTGACATGATCTACAATAACAATACTTAGGAATTTAACTAGAACAACAAACAACAATATTATCACAAAAAATAGAGCAAAATGACCATCACTTTATTTAGAATAGAGGCGGGCTTATATGGATGTCTCTTATAACATCATGGTTTGAATGTGTCAAGCTATAGATAACTTCTAACAACTAGTTAGCTAGATTTGATCAACTACTTCTTTGGGACTTGTGCCTAATTGTTCTTGTCCTCCACTAAGATTAGAGTATGTGCCTTTCAAGAATTCAACTGATTGAGGGTGTGCGTCATCTTTGGGATTCACGTGGATGTTCATTGGATTGCCCAATTCCTCCTTGTTTAAGCCTGAAAGTGTCTCCACTTCCATCAATAAATGAGGACAATGATTGTGCATGTCAGCCTTCGAAAACAATTTATCTCGAGCAGGATTTTGGCCTATGCACCCAACAAGCTAAGAGGTATGTTGCTAATTATGGGTGTTGGTATGACGAGTGTCAAGTAAGGTGTCTTGTAGCAAGGGAGGATGGAAATCAAGGATTAACTCGACAAGATGAGATATAGTGACATTATATTCTAGTAATGGGGGTTCATAGTGTTTAAGACTATTCACATTCACCACATCCTGAATTCCTAGTTGGGTTGGAGAGTCAAGACAATAAGCATTGTCTTCAATTTGTTGGAGAATCGTATGAGGGCCATAACAAAGAGGCTTTAGTTTATGATGATGTTGGGATTTAAAATGTTGGTGTTCCATCTAAAACCAGACTTTATCACCAGGAGTAAAAAACATAGGGGAACAATGGGAATCATGGAGGTGTTTGTAGTGTTGTTGGGATGCCTTTAGTGCTTTAGATACTTGGGCATGTTTTCCTTCTAGAGTCTGGAAAATGAAAGGGCGGATGTTTGTTCTTTTTTTGGGTGTAGTGTGCCGGAAGGTTACAAGGTGAGAGGTAGTTCATAAGGGGTTAAAGGTTGATATCCAGAGTAGTCTAGAAAAAGAGAGATCCCAGTAGAAAGATGTACAACATGATTATAACTATGTTGTAACACCCTGTTTCCCCATAGTCTGTAAAAATAACTATACTGGCCAAGAACTATGGCAAACTCAAAGATGTGAATGTGTGATTTGAATGGACCTTAGTATAAAGGGTCGAAAAATGTAAATAATGTTATGAATATATGTTGCAGGACTGCTGGGAGGAGGATGTGCTGAAAAAGAGACCACGATGGCTGAAGAAAGGTGGTGGAAGGCACCTGGAATGGTGACGTTAACTTGTATCGAACCAAACCGTATTTGGTCTTCACTGGTCCGGAGAACCAAGAGCAGCTCAATGGCCCCTAAATGAATTACTCGCCAGGATGGTAGGTGAAGAGGATCCTCATGAGTTAATGAGGGATGGGGGTGAACCGCCCATCCGTGGAGGCCTCAGACCTGACCACCACGGGGAAATTCGTGCCACACGCAACCTCGCCGAAAAAGAAAAGGAAGGTAAAAGGTGTGGAAAAGGGGGGATGTGGGGGAGATCGCAGAAAGGAGATCGGAAGAACTCTAGAACAAAATACAGAGTGAGCGATAGCAGAGAAGAAGGAGAGTAACCTTCGTTCTCGATCGCTTAAGAACCAAGACATAGAGTCTCAAGCATCATGGTCTAGCTCGGGGGTGGCTAGTGGTAAATCCATTCGGAGTCACTAAGCCTATGGTTGGGTGGAAACGAGCACTCCTCTCAGCAGTTGCATCACCTGGTGTTTTTCTGATAAGTGTTTATATCTTGTGTCTTGCATTGAATATCTTAGAATATATGCTCATGGTTTGAACACTTATGAATGGTTTCTGTGTAGAAATGTCTGCATGGTGTTTTGATCGGAAATGGTGGTTGTATGCTTATGTTGGAATGACCACAATCGGTTTATATATATATATATATATATATATGAACGAAGTCAATTTTCAAGTTTTCTCTCGGGAGATTTGTTCCCCTTAATTACCTCTCATGCTTCCCTAGACAAATTCCCCACAGGGACACCCTTTTGGGATTGTTCCCTTACATTCTAGAGTCGGGGTAAGTTCTCTGAAAGGACTACCGCCTTGGTAAAATCCTAATTTTTCTTATTATCTATCACATACATTAACAACTCAGGGATTTAAGAAGACCTCTCAGTCTGGTCATAAAACCTGGTGGAAATCTGCCTAGGAACCCAATGAAGGACTTTAAGGCCTAAGTTTGAAAACCCTGCACGAGAGAGAGTGGGTCTCTTAGAGCTCGATATTTCGGTGTTTCGGCAACCGGGAAACCCAAGGGTCAGTTTTCTTGTACTCACCAGTCCTGAAATCCCAATTAGCGAAACCCTGAAATGAGTATAGCGTGATTAGTTGTGGTGT
>JASDQU010754930.1:0-12727 GCA_032191745.1 Picea mariana
GATTCATGAAGGTGATGTTTGGAGTCCATACAAGAACAAGGGTGCACAACCAAGGAGGTAGAATGAGAAAGGAGACATAGAGGGAAGTTCAAGCGACTGAGGAAAAGATCTGAGGAAAGGTAGAACCGAGGAAGAGTTGCGAATATGGAAGACAAGTATCCATGATTGGCCTTCACAAATCGTCGTGTCCTTTGGGTGTGTTGTGCCACTTCATGGACCATCTCACCCAAACAAACTGAAGTGCCCCTTCGCAAACCGTTGCACCCAAATGAATTGAAGTGCCCCTTCATATACCTGGTGTTCCCAAAAAAATCCTGTGCACCCATCAACCGTCACATCTCTTGGATAGACGCGCCCCATCCTTGTGCACATGCCCCTTGTCATGTGCATTTCCTTGTGATGATTGATGTGACTCTCCATGGGTGTTCCGATGGGGTCATCCAACCTCTCTAACATTCCCATGTTTCCAAGAGAAGGAGGGTCCACTCCTTGGGAGCACACCCAAGTCACCCTATCCTTGCCCAAACACAACCCAAGTCTCCATCAACCTTCACAAGTAAAGTGGGGTGTGTGCCACCTTGGTGCCACACATCACCATCATGAAACCAAGGTGCTCCTGCCCATGCCCACATGTCTTCATTTTCCTAACTGATTGTATGCCCTTTGTGTTCTATCTCTTGACTCATCCCCAAGTTTTCCCAAGGAACTCATGTGCTCAATAGGTGTCATGAGAAACCTTACAAATAACTCTTTTCACATTAAGTAAGTACCCACTAACTATCTAATGATCCTTATTCAAAGAGTATGGAATGCATATTAATTGAATAGCTACTAAGTATTGAAAGTATGGAGGTTAGGGTAGGACCCTAACATGCCCCCTCCCCCTTCAAAACCAATGTTGTCCTCAAGGTTGAAGGTGTGGAAATTGCTGTAAAGCATTGTTGTTTTCTAAATGACATCTTCTAGTTGCATATATTTCAATTGGATCATAATTTTTGGATGGTTTGCTGACATAGTCAATGCTCTCTAGTGGCAAATACTGTTTTTTGTTGGAGCCAAATGGACCCTTCTTCATCAAGTTTTGGAAGGTTAGACTGAACTTGTAATTTTGATGAAATACCCCAAGATTGAGCCCTAATCGAATTGTAAATATGTTTTATAGGCTGGTGAGCCAAGTGATCATATGCTAGGGGTCTTATGTGATGATTAGGCCAACGAGTCTAGATGCTAAAGGCCAGTGAGCCTAATTTTGTATATGTAAACACTCATATCATTAATATAATACATCGTTGCATGTAGACTGACCACGATAAAATATTATGGGGGACTAAACTCCGCTAGGAAGGGAAAGGGAGGGGCTAAGAGCCTAGGAAAGGGGATAAGCTAAAGGGTTTATCTCTAAGGGAATATTATATTATTATTCCTAAAGACTATGGTGAGGATAATTAATTTATCCTAAGTTCTTGTGGGAAAGAGAATGAATCCCAAGTGGAGAGAAGCGAACTCCTGGAGAGCCATGTGTCAATCGGGGCACATGCAAATTTATGTGGGGAAATTAGTCTATTTTCCCATCTTTCCCCATCCACGCATAGACTGAGCCATTCAAACAGAAAGGCATTGAATTGATCAGTCTAACCTCTCCATGCTTCAAACACACCTTCAATAGTAATCCCATACATTTTCCTATTAAGCACACCGCGCCTGTATGTTGCCTGAGCTTGTACTATGCCTTACCTGAATGCTGTTGCTGCCAACATAGTTTAAGCGTGGTTGCTTCCAACATAGTTTAAGTGTGGTTTCTTCCATTACCTATTCCATACCCGAACTTTGCTGTTGACACCACTCATACTTGATTGACTCAAGAGCTGGACAGAAGAAGCAGGTTGCCAGGCTTGTGGATTAAAGAGGCGGGTTGTCAGGCATGTGAGCAACTCTCTCCAGGTGAGAGAGTTTGTTGGGGAAGTGTTTTTTCCTGAGGAATCCCAACTGCAAATATAGTGCTCTGAGAATTCCTATCTGGTCTGTTACTGAAGCTCTGGAAGGGAAGTTGGGTAGCCAAAGGAATATTGAACAGAGAAGGGACACACTTCCTGGGGTGGGACATGCATGTGGAGAATGAGAGGTTGCAAGCTGTTAGTTTGAGTTGGCAACCTGGAATGAAATCCTTCTTGTTGACTATGTAACTTTCTATTGTATTAGCCTAGCCTAGGAATCCATTTACCCTAGTGGAGTTTAGTCCCAGCTCGGGGGTGACCTAGTACTGAGAGTGATGAGCAACGTGATCTAAGGCTGGGAGGATCATGGAAGGTCTGCATGCAGTTGGTGGTCTTCTGTAAAAATATAAGTATTGATTATGTGTTCAATTGCATGATGTGTATCTGTACATGTCTTTATATTTATGAGTATTACCTTTGTATGTTGTATATATAGGCTTACTATTATTTCAGCATGAATTTGTATATTGGCAGAATGCATTTATTTGTTCAAAGTTACATATATATATATATATATATATATGGTATTCTCTTTTTTATGAAGTTGGTATGGCCGACCTAGAAGGACGGGTATGCTAAAGTTTTATATTTATGAAGTTCCGCAAGAGTTTAAGTGTGGCATATCCCAACATGTATGAGGCTGGGTGTGTGACAATATGGTATCAAAGCTCCAGTTTTCAACAATGAGCCTGGATTGGGCCATGTAAGTGGAAATTGAAGAAAACTTTTCGGAGTGAATTGTTGTCAAAATGGACAAAATTCGAGTTTTAGAACGTCCATGAGTGCCAAGAGGGCGTTGAGAGAACACCTTAGCCATGTTTGAAAGATTAGGAGGTTTAGTGGTTCGAGAAATCCAACAGAGGAAAGAAACCACAACAACCATGGTTTTGGGGCCACAAAGTTAGATTTGGGTCATCAGATTTGTTCGGGAACATGAAGATCCTTCATAATTGTCAAATCTAGGAAAGGAGCGTGGTGATTACATCCTCAAGTGTTTTGGACTTAGTTTCTTCGAAAATTTTCAAGACTTTGACAAAAAGGAGGAAAAATCCCCAAAGCTCTGAAGTCCTGGAGTAAATCTACATCGTAGATTGTTTGGGAGAAGGAAGACCATTATATACCCCAAGTAGTTCGGTAGTTTGACGTTCGGGGAAATATGGTTATGTATGTGAGGAGTGGAGTTTTTCCTGAAGTCTCGAAGTTCAGAACCATTCCAGACCATTGATGTTCAGGGACACGTGTCTGAATATTAGCAGGTGTTCAAAATTTTGGTGTCCAACAGTTCGGGGGTGGGGTGGTGTTCAACAACGAAAAATCCTCTGAAGCCCAAAGTTATGAAGTCCTAGAGCCTCGAAGTCTTGAAGCTCCGGGGAACACCTGCTCAAAAGTTTGACGTTTGGGTTTTTTGATGTGCTCTGGTGTGGGATTATCCTAAGTCCCGAAGTCCCAAAGTCCCATAGCTTTGGAGTGATGTGACATGATGAAATCACCTCGAGTGACGTGGACCTATTTGAAAATTTGATGTTTGGGAGTTTTGAAGGGTGTTGTAGAAGAAACCTACGAAGCTCGGAGTTTCGAAGTCCAGAAGAACTGAAGTGACGTGGTTTGCTGATGTCACCTAGGGTGATGTGGACCCACTTGATTCTTTCCACATGTCATCTTGTTTTGTTGTTTTCAAAGACCTTTTGTACTAGTTAGAACTTGACACATGTCACCTGTCAGATTGGGCCAGGTGTCATCTCTACATTTTTTCCACGCACCAACCCCCCTGGTACGTGATTTTTGATGAGACTCCGGGGGTTTGCCAATTTGGAATTCGAAGGAATGTGTGCATGTTGTTAAAATATCTTTCGAAGCCTGAAGTAGGGGAGTGCCAGAGTAAAGAAATGCCAAAGTGACAGCTCAAGAATTTGGAAATTTGACATTTAGGGGAATGCGNAGTATATTGATGCAAGAACCTCCGAAGCGTGAAGCTCCAGAGAGATTCTCCAGGAATTTTCCAGTTTGACGTTTAGAGGAAACAATGTGTGGAGTAGACGAAACCTCTGAAGCCTAAAGTTTCAAATTCTCGAAGCTCTAAAGTAGTGGATCCCCGAAGCCCCAAAGATGTACCGTGCAAGAGTTCACCAGTCCGACGTTTAGGAGAAATAAGGTGTAAGGTAGTAAGAGACTCCAAAGCCCGAAGTTCCGAAGCCTCGAAGTCATGAAGCTTCAGATAAGCACATAACAACTAAGCGCTTGGACATATCCCTTGGTCATATGAGACTTCGGTTGAAATAAAGGGGATCTAGTGCACGAATTGTTGTTTTCAAGAACAAAACGAGGCTAAAAGGAGTTTGTGGGGTTTCAATTTGTACAGATCCGTGCCTAAAGATGTGAAGAAGGCTTGTGTACTTTATGAAAGGATCCAACACTGGTCCTGTTGAGTTTTGTACCTTGGGAGGTGTTCCCCATGTGTTTCTTCTCTCCCAGACACATGTGGGATGGACTATACACTTTGTGCCTTGTACTTTTGTCTAATTTTACTTTGACTTAGGAGTTTTAAGTCAAAAGTGAAATTTAGTCATTTATGCCTAAAATGACTATTAGTTCACTTTGTTGGTGAATTAGGGACATAAAGTGAACTTAGCAAACTTAACCCAAAGTGGGTTATTGACTTAGATACTTTTGGTGAGATATCAACCATTAATTAGATGGGAGATGAGATTATCTCATCCATTGGTTTCTTAGGTTTCCTTATGCATGTTCAAGAGGGACGCAAAGGGTGAAGGAGAGTTCATTACTTCATTTGCTCACTTGGAGAGGAAGAGAGTGAGATTTGATATGAGTTTTTTTTGCATGAGGTTTCTAGAGCTTGGGCACATGCTTTCATGGAGGGAGGCATTCAACATCTAGCATGGTTTATTTACTGAGGAGGCTTCATTACTGTGGAGGGTGCACTTGCTTATGAGGGCACATCAATTGTGGGGAAGACTTCTACCCATCAGATTGCAGTGAGATCAATTGCAGAGGGAGGCCATCCAACAAAGCTTCATTCCTGTGGAGGGGTTTTCTATTCTGAGCTCATAGTTTGCATCTGGAGCAGTTTTAGTGGATTTGAGAGCTTGTATGAGGGGCACACCTGGTTATTTTGGACTTGTATTTCATCTTGGATCAAGTTGCTATTGTATCAGGTTCATCTATATTTTGTACTTGTTGTATTCCACCATCTTCTTTCTTCATATATAGACACATATTCCAAACTATTTTTCCCCGGGTGGGTTTTTATCTAGGGTCAAGTTGACCAAAAATACCTGTGTACAAAATGATGTGTGTTAGTCTTTTAGATCTTCTTATTTTCCGCTGTAAATATCTTTAGGTGTGTTGTATTTATTTTAGTATGCATATGCTAACTTATGGTTACTAAAACTACATGCTAGATCACCTAAAATTGCAAATACAACCATAACAAATCAATAAGAAGTTCTTGGACTGTTGGCTGTCCTAAAACAACAAAAAATATATACATAAGAGTTGAAACTTAGAGCCAATCTGTGGTCAAAGACAAACCCAGTTGGCAAGCTTGATAGGACCTGAAAATATTCATGGTATCAGAGCTGATGTGGATGAACTTTTGAGCAGTTTGGACAGCACACGTGTTGGTTGTCATATACATCTTCTTGGTAGAATTTTGTGGACAACCATTGACTCATTCAATGGTTGTTAGAGGGAATATTTTTGTAGAGGACAGTTGGGCAGTTTTTGGCACTTTGTCATTAGTCTCTTTTCACACCTACGGAGTAGGAGTGAGGTTAATTTGACTTGACCTCTTTTCACACCTATTTTGTTACGAATGAGGTCATATTACACTTGTCTCTTTTCACACCTATTTTGACAGGAGTGAGGCAACGCTTTCCTTGGTAGTTGAGCATCAATTGGGGAGTGCAGTTTGGTAGACATGTTAGCATCTCAGATGCAAGTTGAGGACATGCTAGCTGGGGCTAGAAATTGGTCACCTTGGAAGGCAGGGATGATCTTTGTCTTAGAGGACCTCGAGCTATGGGACATAGTCGAGGAAATTGTTCCAGTCATTCCTGTCTCTTCCCCCATCTTGGTGGCAGAGTTGAAGAAATAGAACAACAAGGCGAAGAGGACCATTTGTGATTAAGTTCATGATCATATCATACCCCATTTGACAGGGAATACTTATGCATACGATATGTGGGAATATCTATGTAAGTTGTATGAGAGCTCCAATGAGAACTGAAAGATGGTTCTCCATGACCAACTTAGGGGAATTCACATGCTCAAGGATGAGTCAGTGACTTCATTCCTTGGTCGCTACACTCAGATCAGAGACTAGCTTGCAGTTGTCATAGAGGTTGTGAAGCCTAACTCTTTGGTGATGCAAGCTATGAATAGCTTCAACAAACCGGGGAGTCCATTTGAACATGGCATTGTTTCCAAAGAGGTCTTTCCTACATGGGAGAGGATGTGGGATGACTTCGTCTAGGAGGATATTAGGCTTGCAGCCAAGGCTTCTAGACAATGACAACATCAGTCTGGTCAGGGTGATGAGGATCTTTCTCTTTGGACAAAGGGAAAGAAGAAGGTCGGCCGTGGGGGTCGGCAGGGTCCCAAGTTTGGGTCCCCACCACAGGGGAGTGGAGGAGAGAGCATCAATGGTCAGAGTAGTGGTCAGAAGAGAGATACGAGAAAAGTGAATTGTTTTGTTTGTAAGAAGTTCAAACACTATGCTAGACAGTTCCTGAACAGGAAGAAGAAGAGGGGTGGTACCATAGCTACAACATAGGAGGCACATTTTTAGACATAGTTTCAGAGAGAGTGTGCTTTCCTCATATACTACACTTCAGTTGAGATGACACCCAGTATCTGGTATATTGACGACGGGGCTTTGAGCCATATGATTGGAGTTCGAGAGAACTTCACTAATCTCAGAGACACCAAGGTCATGATTGAGATTTCTCTTGGAGATGACACATTGTTCAGAGTTGTTGGTATTGGCACAGTTACCTTTCATAGAGATAACATGCCACTTATATTGTTCAGGGACATTCTCTATGTCCTTGGGATGAAGAAGATTTTGATTTTAGTTTTCACCCTCCAGGATAGAGGTCTTGAGGTGACATTCAAAGGAACTGAGGTAATCAATCATCCTCGAGGGTCGTCACTTGCCTCATGATAGGTGATTGGAGTGAGGGATGGGAAACTATTCGGATTTATTTTTCAGCCACTTCATGCATTGACAACGAGAAATGACAACAATAGACAAAGTTGTGTGTTATGGAATCGTAGGATGGCCCACCTACTGGGATGATATATTTAGTACACATAGACGTGTGTGGGCCCATGACTCAAAGGTCCTTGAGTGGTTGTGAGTACTATCTCACATTTATTGATGACTACTCAAGGAACACTTGGATCTATTTCCTGAAGGTCAAGAGTGAGGTATTCACATGGTTCAAAGAGTTCAAAGCTCTTGTGGAGAACCAATTGGAAAAGAGGATCAAAGTCTTATGGTCGGATAATGGGGGAGAGTATTCCTCAAGACAGTTTGTATAATTCTGTGCCCAACATGGCATTAGAAGAAATATGATTGTACCCTACAACCCTGAGCAGAATAGGGTTGCCCAAAGGAAGAACCGGGCCATTACCGGTGTAGTGAGATCCATGCTGCATGATCAGAGTTTTCCTTTGTACTTATGGGTAGAGGCATGTGCTATTGCAGTTTACCTACAGAACAGGCACCCCCATAGGGTATTGGGGAAGATGACTCCTGAGGAGGCCTTCACTAGTAGGAGGCCTAATGTCGAGCACATCAACATCTTTGGGTGCTTGAATTTCTCTCATGTTCCCTCGGAGAGGAGGAAAAAGCTATACCCCACAACCCAACAAGGGATTCTAGTTGGATACTCATAGGTGTCCAAATCCTATCGCATCTACATTCCATCACTTAGGAAAGTGGTGGTGAGTAGAGATGTCAGATTTGAGGAGGATAGGGATTTTCAGAGATCTCTTGAGTCGAGAGTCAGAGTTGAGGATGATATAGAGGCACCGATTGTAGTCTCATAGGGAGAAAAACATTAGATTTTAGGTACACCATTATCAGGGGTGATAGGGTCACCATGCACAGCTTCAGAGTCACAGTTAGAGCATGTTCATTCAGATGGGGCACAGACTTCAGGATCTCAGAGTGTTGAGACAAGTCCTGAGGCAGTGACTCTTGGGCCCAGTGACCTTACTTCTCCATTGACCACTTCAGGGAAGAGGATACCTAGATGGTTTCATGAGACCTTGAAGGAGGTCGGAGAGAATGTAGGGGAGCCCAAGATCCAGATCAGAGATAGGAGACCTCCAGTCAGATTGGGAGCAAATTTGGCACTAGTGATGCGTATCAGGGATACAGAGCCATAGACATTTGCACAGGCAGTGGACCAACAGTTCTAGAGAGAGGCCATGGTAGAGGAGTATGAGTCCATTGTGCATAATGATGACTGGGATGTGGTTCTGAGGCTAGTGGGGAAGTCATTTGTGACTTCCATATGGTTGTACAGGACCAAAATTGCTACAGATGGAAGCATTGAGAAATACAAGGCCCATTTTGTGGCACGAGGCTTCTGTCAGATTGAGGGAGTCGATTATGACAAGACTTTCACACCAGTTGTGAGATACACCTCCATCAAGAATATCATTTCCATAACAGATATGGGTTGGAGTATTCACCAGATGGATCTGAAGATCGCATTTCTGAATGGATTTATTGAGGAGGAGGTGTGCATAGAGCAACCACAGGGGTTTGAGGTGAGTGACAGGGAGACTCACGTGTGTATTTTGAGAAAGAAACTTTATGGACTAAAACAAGCTCCCTGATCTTGGTATTCTCGCATAGACACATACTTGCTTCATATGGGATTCGATAAGAGCGATGCTGATCCTAACCTTTATTTCATCATTAGATCTAAAAGACTAACACACATCATGATTTGTTCATCACTGGAGCCGAAGATCTCATAGCTGAGTGGAATCTAGGACTTGCATCAGAGTTTGAGATGAATGATATTGGATTGATGCACTACTTTCTGGGTATGGAGGTATGGAAGGAGGAGGGTCACATATTTCTCAGGCAGGGGAAGTATGCAACAGATATTTTGAGTAGATTTCAGATGGAGGACTACAGACCTATGTCTACACCTATGATTACCAACTGGAAGAAGTTTAGTGCTTCAGATAACCAGTTGGTATATGCCACAGTTTACAGGCAGTTGATCGATTCACTCATGTATCTGTTTAACACTAGAAAATATATTTGTTTTGCCCAGGACACTCTCAATCAGTACATGGTTGAGTCGAGGAGTGTTCACATGGTTGGTGCAAAACACATCTTGAGGTACATTGCTGGGAAAATTGATTATGGCCTAGACTATTTCAGTGGATATGGAGTCAGTTTGGTTGGCTACACAGACTCAGACTGGGAAGGATGTGCTGCTGACAGGAAAAACACATCAGGGTGCTGCTTTGGTTTGGGTTCAAGACTTGTTTCCTGGTTCATTCAGAAGCATAAGTCAGTTTCTTTGAGTTCGGATGAGGTAGAGTATATGGCGATTAGTCAGGTCAGTTGCGAGGCCATTTGGATTCGTAAGATGTTGGTTGGTTTGTTTGGTCAGGAGATGCCACCGACCGTCATTCACTATGATAATCAGAGTTGCATAAAACTCTATGAGATTCCAGTGCTTCATGACCGGTCGAAACATATTGAGATTAGGTACCACTTCATCCATGATTGGGTTCAGAGAGGGGCAGTTCAATTGTAGTATGTATCGACAGATGACTAGGTTGCATAGATTCTCACCAAGGGCCTGCCAAGGGGAAAACATGTCTACTTCAGAGACAATATGGGCTTGGTGAGGAACACCTTCCTTTGTAAGAGGGAGTGTTGAGTTTTGTACCTTGGGAGGTGTTCCCCATGTGTTTCGTCTCTCCTAGACACATGTGGGATGGACTATACACTTTGTGCCTTGTACTTTTTTTTAATTTCACTTTGACTTAGGATTTTTAAGTCAAAAGTGAAATTTAGTCATTTATGCCTAAAATGACTATTAATTCACTTTGTGGGTGAATTAGAGACATAAAGTGAACTTAGGAAACTTAACCCAATGTGGGTTATTGACTTAGATACTTTTGGTGAGATCTCAAACATTGATTAGATGGGAGATGAGATGATCTCATCCATTGGTTTCTCAGGTTTCCTTATGCATGTTCAAGAGGGGTGCAAAGGGTGAAGGAGATTTCTTTACTTCATTTGCTCACTTGGAGAGGAAGAGAGGGAGATTTGAGATGAGGTTTTTTTTGCATGAGGTTGCTAGAGCTTGGGCGCATGCTTTCATGGAGGGAGGCATTCAACATCTAACATGGTTTATTTACTGAGGAGGCTTCATTACTATGGAGGGCGCACTTTCTTATGAGGGCGCATCACTTGTGGGGAGGAATTCTACCCATCAGATTGCAGTGAGATCAGTTGCAGAGGGAGGCCATCCAACAAAGCTTCATTCCTGTGGAGGGGTTTTCTATTATGAGCTCACAGTTTGCTTCTGGAAAAGTTACAGTGGATTTGAGAGCTTGTAAGGGGGGCACACCTAGTTATTATGGACTTGTATTTCATCTTGGATCAAGCTGCTATTGTATTAGGTTCATCTATATTTTGTAATTTTTGTATTCCACCATCTTCTTTCCCAATATATAGACATATATTCCAAACTGGTTTTCTCCCGAGGGGGTTATCCAGGGTCATGTTGAACAAAAATACCTGTTTACAAAATGATGTGTGTTAGTATTTTAGATTTGCTTATTTTTAGTTGTAAAGATATTTAGGTGTGTTGTATTTATTTTAGTATGCATGTGCTAACTTATGGTTACTAAAACTACATGCTAGAGCACCTAAAATTGCAATTACAACCATAAAAAATCAACAAGAAGTTCTTGGATTGTTGGTTGTCCTAAAACAACAACAAACATATACATACCAGTTGAAACTTAGAGCCAATTTATGGTCAAAGACAGACCCAGTTGGAAAGCTTGATAGGACCTGAAAATCTTTAGGTCGAAGGGCCAATTCGGCTCTGAAGAGGAAGAACAGTTGTACATAGATTACCTCGCGGGAAGCACAATTGTTCAAATATTCATAACTTCCTGCTCAAAACTCAGAATTGATAAAGGAAGTAGTCATTGGAAAGATATTGGACAGTAGAATATAAATGTTCACCCAAAAAATTGAGGTGAATAGTCAGTTTCTCAGAAAATAAGAAGACACAAGTATGATATGTTATTGAACCAAAATGGTTCATATTTTCATGAAATTGTTGAGTCAGTTAGCCTACCTAAATTTTCTAGGGAAATTTTCTAATCTCAGCACAATAATTATCTGCGCAATTTGTGGATTTATATCCACATGGTTTCCTTGTTATCCAGGCTCACTGTTTTTCCTTGACATACCCATTGTTTGCATGATCCCAATCAATAGTTGACAAGAACTATCAGAGTCTCTTCTTCCTTGTATTCACTCACCCTCCAGGCCCAAGCTCAAGCATCCCCTTCTCTTCTATACAGTCTCTCGGGTGATCCATCTTGCCTTGCCAAGGTTTTATCGCACATGAAGAACTACCCATCGTGTGGATGATCCCAATCAAAAGTTTACAAGAACTACGAGAGTCTCCTATTCCTTGCGGTCACTCAGCCTCCAGGGTTAGGCTTAGGCATCCCCTTCTCTGCTATACAGTTTCTCGGGTGATCCATATTTCCTTTCCAAGGTTTTCTCGCATAGGAAGAATTCCAGAGACTTTATCGAGCCTTACAGTCGAGGCGTCCCTCAGACTTGCTCTGTCAAGGCATCAATCTGGCTTGTTTTACCTCAACACAACATATTCTAGGCGATCATAGCTTACCACGAGGTTCTCGTGGCTCAGTAGTAGCCATTTTGCATGCTTTTCAGCTTGAAAACCTTCTGGCTCAATGAAAGTTAGGGAAAAAGGTTAATCTCCTTCTCCTGGCACATAAATAGATAGGGACAAAGGTTACTCTCCTTCTCCTGACTCAGTCATAGATAGGGACAAAGGTTACTCTCCTTCTCTTGAGTCAGTCTCTATTTCCTGTGATCAGAACATACTCTTTTTTCATAGTTCTTCCTCGAACCCGAGAGCTCAGTCTCTTGTCTTTGCACTCTCTGTATATCTTTTCCTTTCATTTGTATCATAGGTATACAAAAATTCATGAGACATCATCATAAATTTTAAGTTCATAATTTCCTTGTAAATATGTCACCTACAGATTTCCAATTCCACATTTTATTTTCATATTTGTTCCACATAGGAACCAGATTCATAATTATGGGACTTTCCTTCCCATAATGGTTTGGCTAAATAGACAATTGGTATTCCTTATGGGCTTACAACGCTGCATTATCCAAGACCCCTTTGCTTCATGCACTTTCAACTTCAATCAACCAAACAAATTGTTATCTTTTCCATGCACATACATTTTTATTGCACCTTTACAATGTCGTCACAGACAATTTCAGAATTGTGCATACTAACAATCAAATTCACTTTCTCAAAAAGGAAATACCATTCCTTGCAGTTTGGCTGAATAGGCAATTGGTCTTCCTTATGGGCTTACAATACTGCCATATCCAAGACCCATTTCATCCCTACAATTCATTCTTTACACATCCAACAAATTGT
>JASDQU010754930.1:33981-51398 GCA_032191745.1 Picea mariana
AAACTCAACATCCCCACTTGGATAACCTAAGGCAATGGGTCTCCTCTTGTAGAACAATTCGCTGAGTGGAACCCAATCTCAACATCCCCACTTGGATATTGCTCTGTCATCATCTAGCTTCTTCTGCCAGTTCTCTTGTGCGTGCTCCATAACCAACCGATTGCCATCAATGACAACCTTGACAGTTTGCGTCATCTCTGCTATAGCCATATTTCCAACAAAGATGAAAGGGTAGCGCCTGAAAATAATAGAGCTAAGTTCACAGCTCTTGGTCACATGGAGAGAAAACAGAGTTCCTCTGGTGCAGTCAAGGAAGATAGAGTTTAACACTCTTCCTTGGAATGTGGTCGCGAGGACTGGTTCTATGGGAATAAAGGTGGTCATAGCTAGAACATTGCATGGAATTGCTTCGAGGAAGTGCATGTTTACATGAAGGGAAGACAATGAACCCTCCATTGAGAAAGGAGGACCTTCCAATGTTTTACTTACATTATGTAAGCACTGAAGGAAAAACATTTGGGTGGCCATGAGTGTTGGCACCCTGGTTATTAATGGAGGAAGAATGCTTAAAGACATTCATGTGAAACTTTTGAGTTCATGTGTACTGATTTGGGATCGTGATCGGTCTATAGCAGGCAGTATGGTCCCGCTGTAAGAATGAAAGAAAATGAATAAGCCATATGAGAAAAAGGTTGGTTAAATTCCAACACACCATGGCCAAGAACCGGTCATAAAGTGTGACGAACTTGAAAACAATGCAAGAGTGCATTGGGTATGAAAGTGGCCATGAATATTGGCACATTTGTTAAAATCTTTTGAAATGTTGAATTACGTTTTGAAAGGTTTGGTATGTTGAAATGAGGCATAGGCAAGGAATGTGATTCCCTTTTCATGTTTATATAGATGTGATGCACTGTTAGTATGCATGGTTTTGAATATAGATATATATACATAGATGCATGAGAGACTAACAGTTTGTTTGGCTATGTAAAGAATGAATTGCAGGGTGGAAATGGGTCTTGGATATGGCGGTATAGTAAGCCCATAAGGAAGACCAATTGCCTACTGAGCCAAACTGCAAGGAATGATATTTCCTTTTTGAGAAAGTGAATTTGATTATTAGTATGCACAATTCTAAAATTGTTTGTGATGACGTTGTAAAGGTGCAATAAAAATGTATGTGCATGGAAAAGCTAACAATTTGTTTGGCTGATTGAAGTTGAAAGTGTAGGAAGCAAAGGGTTCTTGGATATGGCAGTGTTGTAAGCCCATAAGGAAGACCAATTGCCTACTGAGCCAAACCTCTCTGGGAAGGAAAGTCCCATAATTATGAATCTGGTTCCTGTGCGAAACAAATATGAAAATAAAATGTGGAATTGGAAATCTATAGGTGACAGATTTACAAGGAAATTATGAATTTAAAATTTATGATGATGTCTCATGAATTTTTGTATACCTATGATACAGGTGAAAGGAAAAGATCTGTGAAGAATACAGAGACGAGAGACTGAGCTCTCAGGTTCAAAGAAGAACTGTGAAAAAGAGTATGTTCTGATCATAGGAAATAGAGAGTTACTCAGGAGAAGGAGAGTAACCTTTGTCCCTATCTATGACTAAGTCGGGAGAAGGAGAGGAACCTTCATCCCTATCTATTTTTGTGCCAGGAGAAGGAGATTATCCTTCGTCCCTAACTTTCGTTAAGCTGGAAAGCTGTCAAGATAAAAAACATGAAAAATGGCTACTATTGAGCCATGAGAACCCCGTGGTAATCCATGATCACCTAGAATATGTTGTGTTGAGGTAACACAAGCCGGAGGGATGCCTCGACAGAGCAAGTCCGAGGGAATCCTTGACTATAAGGCTCGATAAAGTCTCTAGAATGCTTCCTGTGTGAGAAAACCTTGGCAAGGAAAGATGGATCACCCGAGGAACTGTATAGTAGAGAAGGGGATGACTGAGCCTGAGCCTAGAGGGTGAGTGACCGAAAGGAAGAGGAGACCTTGATAGTTCTTGTAAACTATTGATTGGGATCATGCACATGATGGGTAGTTCTTCCCATGCTAGAAAACCTTGGCAAGGAAAGATGGATCACCTGAGGAACTGTATAGCAGAGAAGGGGATGCATGAGCCTGAGCCTCGAGGGTAAGTGACCGAAATGAAGAGGAGACCTTGATGGTTCTTGTAAACTATTGATTGGGATCATGCACGTGATGGGTAGTTGTTCATGTGCAATAAAACCTTGGAAAGTCAAGATGGATCACCCAAGGGACTATATAGCATAGAAGGGGATGCTTGAACCTGAGCCTGGAGGGTGAGTGACCACAAGGAAGAGGAGACATTGATATTTATTGTAAACTATTGATTGGGATCATGCACACAATGGGTATGTCAAGGGAAAACAATGAGCCTGGATAACAAGACAACCATGTGGATGCAAATCCACAAACTGTGCAGATAATTATTGTGCTAATATTTTGAAATTTTCCTAGAAATTTTTCTGCAATGTTTTCGCATAAGACTATGATTAACGTGCTTGATGTCCAAGAATTATTGAAGGCAGGTGATGAAGGCCAAAGGTCTAGAAAGGAACTGACCAAGAAAGAGGATCAATATTTTTGAAACAGTTGAATGAGAAAGGAATGACAGGTGTTTTGAGAAAGAACACCGAGGACGATGTTCCTTTAAGGGGGAGAGAATTGTAACACCCATGCTTCCCCCAACTTGTAATTAATCATAAAATAGGATTACCATGTTGAGGTATGTGGACGATGTAAATGTATTATTGTTAAATTTCCCATAACTAATTGTTGGGGGGTGAATCCTTGAAGTACAAGCCATGCTATCTCTAGAGGAAAGAAATCAATTAATGAAGAAAGGACCAGTGGTTGAATCATCAACCAACCCCATGAATGGAAGCATGATCTAGCTGCAGAATGTCATCTTGAAGTACCACAAAGACCTGCAGACTCAATCTTCCTTCTGACATAAGGAACAAGACAAGTCAGAAACCTTCCAAAAAGAAGGAAGGTAACATACATACACAAACACAACAAGAGAGAGAGAGAGGATCAGACGAGAGTGCAATATTGTAAAGGAGATGTGTGTACCAAAAAGGAAGTGCAGAGAACATGACTTGAAGGACCTGAACATGAGCTTGATGTGGAGGAAGCATCTGATAAACCTCGCAGGGTCGTTTTGATAGAGAGAGTCTCTCTGAGAGATGGCGTAAATTCCCTAGTGATATCATGGCTTGGCACGGGGGTGGCCAAAGTGCTAAGAATGAATTCCTCTGAGCCTATGGTTGGGTGGAAAGGCACACACCCACGGTCAGTTACTTAGATGCAACCTATAATAGATAAGTATTCTCATACCCTGTGAAATTGAGCTGCAACTATGTAATAAAATTAGATATACTATGAATGACCCAGGGATGTGCATGTTTGCTTAATGGTTATACTGTATCTCTTTATTCTTGTTTAAATTGTGTATTTAAGAAAGCATGGAATTGTTTGATTTGTACACGTAAATGCCCAAGCCCTGTGGTGGCTTAAGTTAAAATAAGTGGACTGTGAGTTCATCGACCTTGGTCACAGTTTTCTTGGGTCTCCGGGAGGATGGAGTCTATTAAGCTCAGGAGAGGTAGTGCATGTATGCACAAACTCTCTGCAAGGTGGGCAGAGACTGAGAACTCCTTAAGTTCTAGACTTGTTTAAGGAGCACAAGGGGTGTGCATAAGACCCTTCTAAGTGTTAAGTTCGGGAGAAAGAGCATAAAGCTCTTAATCATTTCAGAGCTAACAAAGCTCAGGAAGAGTGGCGAGTTCGAAGTATCGAAAGGGAAGGTTCCTTTATTTGGAAGACGAACGAATGAGATCTATTCAGAAAGAGACATTGTCTGTTGTGACCGTTGGATACGGGAAAGAGTGTGGGAGTTAACCCTTTGAGTCCTTCGGACTTCGCGAGTTCGACGAATTGAGGGAGTTCGTCGTAAGGGAGGTAAAACCCCCGAAGTCCCAAAGTCTTGAAGTTAACTATGGGCCTTAGATCTGAGGATGCCCGGGAACCTTCCTGGCTATCAGATCTGAGGTAGTTAACCTGACGTTGACCGCTTCAGGAGAATAGAGGCATAGTAATGTCAAAACTCCCGAAGAACGAAGTAGATAAGTAAGGTCGACTGTGGATCTATGGATCCTTCGGGACCCCTCTCGACCGTTCAATTGAGGGAATGCATGTATCATATGAAGAGCACATGGGAATGCATGTGTCGAGTGATGGTGTTGCCAAGTGTGGCGCAACAGTGGGACCATGAGAGGAGGATGTGAACCGTCGATCTGGGGTTTACATGGATAGATCAGGACCGTTAGATCTAGGTTGTGGTCAGCCCAACACCGACCAACTCCGCGAGATTTCAGTCGAGGAGTGAGTCAACCTTCCGAAGTCTCGAAGTGTCGAAGTCCATCCTAGCTATTGGTGCCAGGAGACACGTGGCACCAGATCCTTCACTTCATAGGTTTACTACTCCGGAAGAAAATGGATTGTGTGAAGTGAGAAATCTCGAAGGCCCAGAGGCCAGAGTTCACTTGAGTCGTCGATCTCCGAGGATAGGTGTCAAAATATCTGCCACTTTGGAGAAAATTCACTCTGGAGGAAAGTTTATGGCAAGAGGTGAGAACTCCCAAAGGCCAAAGTGTCAAAGTTCATACTCACTGTTGATAGTGGGGGATACGTTTCCAGAGATCTGACACTCTGGAAGGATTGCACTTCGGAGGTTTGCATTGGTGAGTACTTTGGAACTCTCGAATCCAAAACAATCAAAGCAGCTGGGAGCCGTTGATCTGAAGGAGGACACATGTCATCAAATAAAAAATTCTGGATAGAACTTTCCGAAAGAAACAGAGCGAGGATAATTTTGAGGTATGAGATATCTGAAGGCCGAAGTCCCGAAGTGGACGGGAGGCGTCAATTTGAAGTGTACGCTAGCACCAGATCTAGAATTCTAGGTACAGAATACTCCGAATGAAAGTAGAGGGTGAAAACACCAAAGTCCTGAAATAGAATCTCGACCATTGATCGAGAAGGGAGCTGAAGGTCATTGATATGGTCTTGGTTTAAAAGTCCTGAAGTGGACGGGAGCCGTCGATTTGAGGTGGACGCGTGGCGCCAGATCTAGAATTACGGGTATAGATTACTCTAGATGAAAGTAGAGGGTAAAAGCATTGAAGTCCCGAAATAGAGTCTCGATCGTTGATCGAGAAGGGAGATGAAGACCATTGATCTGGTCTTGGTTGAAAAGTGTCGAAGTCTCGAAGAGGACCAAAGTCGTTGATTTGGAGAGGATGAGTGGAAAATGATCTGCCACTCCGAGAGAAATCACTCAGGAAGAAAGAGGGGGTATTGAACAAGAACTCCCGAAGGCCGAATAGTCAAATTTCATCATAACTACCCATTTGCAAGGGACAGGTGTCAGCAGATCTTCCACTTCGGAAGATGACCACTGTAGATAAAGCAAGGTTTGAGAGTTGAAAACTCCAAATGCTGAAGTCACAAAGAAAATCACATCCGTTGATTTTAAAAAGGGGTAGATCTGAGACGTCATTTCAGAAGTGTCGTCAAGATCGTGAGATCAAAGGTCACGTTGAATTGTGGGGATAGAAAGTGCTCGGAATTTAAAATTTAGATGGTGGTCCGCAATCGGAGCCACGGTATTGAGAACGGGACACGTGGTGGCTCGTGGTGAATTGAGGGGAGGAAAAAAGTTTGACTCAAACCACCCTTGTCCACGCCCGCAATCACGTGATTGGTGCTTGGACATAACCCATGGTCATATATGATGGTCGTCAAAGAAAAAGGGGGCTAGTCCCTCGACTTTCCAAATTAGAAACCATGGATAGAGGATTTGTTCCTTCAAGAAGACATAATTTTTTTTCGCCCCACCATGGGTGTGTTACAACAGTTGAAGTCATTGCGTTTAGATATTATATTAAGCACTATATTCCAGTGAATCCAGCAAGAGATTGAGGCCTTTCAAATTTTGGTTCATATCCACATTCTCTAACATAACAATGCAATCGCATATCGTCAAGAAAATATGGCTATCAGATACATGATAGAGATGATAAGAGTAAATGGGTAGCCCTCCCTAAATCATATCCCATGAAAAAAATCAATGATTCCAACCACGACGCATGTAGGAGATCCAAATCCATCAAGCCACTTCATGTGTCCATGGTAGCAATACGTGGTATGGGTTTTAAGCCATGTTTGGTTTTTTTCCATCCACACATGCAAGGTTCTTATAATGTTTCCCCCTCCCTCCATCATGGCTTTAATATTCTCTACTCCTCCAGGTGCACATGTTATTCTCCTCACCACAAAGATGCAGTCACCTACCCCGACCTGTAACAATCTTGGAATTATGGTTCAAGTACTTTCACTTAAGTGGTTAGCATCATTTCAGCTCCCTTTGACATCACCCATGCAAGTTTAATGGAGTATTCCTTCTCAACATCAACTGATTTCCCTATGTGAGTGTATTTCCCATCTCATGGATATGATGGTCAATGCATTTCTTCGTCCCTGATTGTTGCCCCTCAATTACTGGAGGGTTAATTTAAGAAGGTGAAAACTAGATATTGCACATAAGCATTTGGTGCTCTTGATGAATTCCCCCCTGGGTCTGCATTTTCGTGTAGAGACTCACGAGACCATCCATCCTCTAGCCATTGCAATGCTCAAAATCATGGCCAATAGAACTACTGGTAGCGCATGTTGGAGAAGGGAGCCACCATAATAAGACCAATTAGACCTTATCAACTCTATTCAATCTCTTAAAATTCAATTAAATGGTATTTCAGCTCAAGTTCTCACAACTTTAGATATATTGGTGGAGCATAGACAGGGCCAACAACAGCTTCAGGATGAGTGTGCAACCTTAAGGTCTTAATTGGAGGATATGTGTTCCAGGCCCAAATCCACGACATCTGCTAGAAAAACCACAACCAATTATGAGGATGCCTCGTCTCCTATTTCTCACCAAAATATCCCAGACCTGAATTCACTACCTGATCTAGAAGATGATATATAAGGTAGAAAAGATCCTCCAGTCTAGTAAATCCTAGATGTTGTGTTTTTATATTATGATCCTATGAGTGTTTTACATACTTTATTATGGGAGACCTTTTGGAATTTAGTCCTTGATTAAGTTATTCTTTGATCTTCAAGATAGCATAGTTAGTTCTCACCTTGTTTTTGCAGTTTTTGAAATGGCTAGATTTTGGTTATGTAAGAACTCTTTCTGCAAATCCTCTTGCAGTATTTATAAATACAATTTCCCCAATTTTCTTAAAAAAAGAAGAAGAATGTATTTGATTCCACTTGTTCCATTTCAATTTCCATCATCGCTTGAATTTCAAATTTAGGTTCCAATTTTTTTGCCTCAAAAGTCCCTGCAAAGGATTTAGAAGAAACATTTTGCAACACAATCTAAAATGCCACTAATTTGTGCTTTTAAAGAATGATTGAAATGATCATTAAGTGATTTGATGTTATCTCCAAACTTGGTTTTTCTATTACAACACACTTTCATGCTTGTCATATAGATTCATGTTCCAAAATAGTTTCCTTAAGGCTTGTCTCTTTTCTCTTAATACCATTCTCTCAAGTTTAAAGCCTCATTTGAGTGTTCAACAATGTTTGTATAATGTCCAATGTATTGTGAGGTTAAGTAGAGATGAGAAAAAGGAGCTTATTGGTTTTTCCTCTACTCATAGGAGTTGATATGTTAACAACCCTCTTCAAATAATTCCCTACCATTTCCAATTGCATATCCAATAGAAGTTGACTGAATATTAAGAGCTCCATCATCACCCAGTTTATTTTTTATTGGGGATAAAATGAGGAAAAATCTATGTCACCTAATTCATTGGCCATGACTCCATGAACATCAAATATGTTGAAGCAATATGTCCCACTAAATCTCCTCAAAAGTGCTTGAATACACTATTGATAGAGACAACTAGAGGTGTGGAGGTGGAGCCATGAATGTAGCAATCTGAGCATGGATATATATGTATACGGTTAAATATTTTGTTTGGAAATAGAAATGGGAAAATCTGATATGATATGAATTGATCTAAAAGGGAATCAGATCGAATAGGAAAGGGTGGCTTATAAGACGAACTCAAATAAATCACAATGGAGAAACAATGAATGCACGAAGGAGTATGTTATCACCTTGTTGATCCCAAAGACCTTACATTTGAAACTAAGTTGCGCCTTCATAGTTTTCACATACTCTAAGTTTCCTCCACACTTGGCCAATTTTCCATTAACTTTTCATCCTTTGGAACCCCTCACAAACCTTGGACTTTTCTTCCTTGTTCAAATTTTCCTTTCATCTTTATTTCCAAATCAAGGCCAATTTCCAAATCAGACCCTCCTTCACCTATTCGATCTATTGCCTTGGATCGATTTCAATAACAGGCATGATTCCTTAATCAAGTCCCCTTATAATTGCTCGAGTGGATGCCTTGGCCAATTTCAAGATTAATCCTAATTCCTAAATCAACCCCCCTTCCCATTGTTCAAGTGGATGCCTTGGTTGATTTCAAGATCAGTCGTGATTCCTCAATTGACCCTCCTTCTCACTTTTCTAGTGGATGCCTTAGACAATTCCAATATCGAGCTTGATTCTTCAATTAGGCTCCCTTCTCATTGTTTGAATGGATGCCTTAGATGATTTCAAGATCGAGCATGATACCTCAATTGGGTCTCCTTCTCACTATTCAAGCTGATGCCTTGGCCAATTTCAATATCGACATTGATTTCTCAATTGGGCCCCCTTTTCATTGTTTCATTGGATGCCTTGGATGATTTCAAGATTGGGCTTGATTCCTCAATTGATCCCCCCTTCTCATCAAAGTTTGAATATGTTTAAATGCATCTAGAGTCAAAGGAAAATGAACGATCCTACTTCGAATAAATAGGTGACACTATCAAGAGAAGACACTTGGAAAGGAATATCCACATGGGAAAAATAATAATTTTCAATATAGAACTTGCTTGCATGACCCTAATTTCATAAAATTAAGAGAGAGTGGTGGTCCCAAAGATGCTTTCCAAATTGAATACCAAGCTCGCTTTTTCCCCAATGAAATATAAGTAAGAGAATTTTCTCTTTTACAAAGGAGGTTTTTTGTTTGAGAGTTGATCCAAATTGGATCATCATATAAATTTTCATCTATCTTGGTATGTTCTGGGTAGAAAAATTTGGAGGAATTGGCTTATAGGGCCATTTTAGTGGTTGTTCCTAGTTTGGAAAATTTGGGGTCGGAACCTCCCTGAACCATTTTGAGGAATTAAACGGCATTTTTGGGGGTTATATCATCTAGAACTTATGTACACACCTTCAAGATTTATCTAGACATAAATACCTTTCGAATGGTGCATAAATCATCTCAATTGGAGCTTGTATGTGAAAGTTATGCCGCTTGCAAGTTGACCATCGTGATATGAGTGGATGCCATGCCAACCCCCATTTTTACTCACACATCGTTACACATGAAATTTTCACACCTAGGTACCTCGCCCTAAGTGTCGTAAATTGTCATATAAGTGTCTCATACACCTTAACACCATGGAATAACCTATGTCCCAATCCCTGGTCAATGTGGAGGAGGGATATATTACATGAAGGCCAACATACCAGTACACATGAATTATTATTAATATTCATGGAAAAAAATTTGATTAAGTGTGAGAATCCACCTCACATTTGGTTTCCTATCTTTTAGGGAAGGTGGAGGATCTCATGGATGGTTGAAATATTTCCTCCTTAAAATCCTTAAGATATATTTTCTCCCTAAATATCTTAGAGATCCCTTTCTTAGTGGATCTGATGAAAGATCCTCTCCATGGTGGTTAAGCCTCCAAATCTTATATAATGAGGGATTTCCATGGAAGAGGGAGGATAGAGTTTGAGAGAAGCACCTAACTTATGATCTCATAAGGAAGGGATGGAGAAATTGTGAAGTATCAAACTTATGATCTCATAAGGGAGATATCATCGAAGCATCAACATTCTGTGTGGATTATTTGAGCAAGGGTCTAGACAAAGGAAGCTTGGTGAAGCTGCTACACTACATCCATGGCTATAGGCACCACTTTGTTCTAATTAATATAAATCTATGCTTGGCTTATTTCCTTTAAAGTTTGCATACATTTCATGAACTTACCTCTAGTAGGTAGATTTGTTTTTGAGCTAATCTCAATAGAATAGGAAGTTTATTGTATCTTTGTTTGTTCTACAAGACTTATTGAGGAGCTTAGGATTGAAGCTCAACCTGGACTGTGCAAGGACAAACACCATTAAAAAGGTACACTTTTATTCTTCCTCTTCATACATTATCTTAATTAGATATAAAAGGAATGCCAGTGTCCACAATAGCATTTTCTATCTTGGTCATAGAGGTCTAGTATCCAAGAGAGAATCCACTTGTCCGCAAGGGGATTTATCTGTAACAGAAATTGGTGACTCCACAGGGGAAGGAATCCTATTTGTATTTCCTTGGTTTTTCCCTGCCCTTTTACCACCTTTTAGATCACTTTTTCTGTTTGTTTATGATCCATTAGCCTTCTCCTACCTTCACAACATTTTCACCATTTTTTATGCATTCTGGGTGAAGTTTTTGCAATTTTTTGGCTTCTTTTTTGAGTTTCTGGGAGGATCAATGCCCCCCCGCTAGGCCATACCAGGGCGCTTATATTTGGCCATCACTCCCCCATAGTATTTTAGGGAGTGTTGCAACGCTCTATCCCCTTGATACAGGGAGCGCTAATCTCTTTTTTGGAGGATTTTTGCCCTTTTCTGCTCAGATTTTCTTAGCCTGTTTTGTGGAAGTATTTACCCAGACTTTGTGATTGGTTTGTGAAGTTATTTAGGTTGATATTTGGTGCTTATCACCCCTTATTGTCTTGATTAGGGCCTGAAACCTTTTCAGAAATGTGAAAACTGCCCTTTCTAGCTGTTTGTTTTGTCGGGACACTTTGAGTGATTTTCTCTTTCTCCCTATATTTTCTTGGATTCTTCTATGCATTTTATTTGTGTTCCTTGAATGCTTGATTGGTTGTAGAATCCTTGATGGTTTTATTTCTTGTTATAAAAAGTTTCTACTTGTTTTCTTTCATACCTCACTGCCTTGAGTGCATGCTTTGTTTGTAGCCTTTTTGCTTCGTGTCTTTTGCATCTGCATAGTAATCTTTCTCCTGATTGAAAGTAGTGGAGCATTAAAGGTTTTGTATTTAATTTATTTATGCATCATAATCAAACAAATAAGATAAATGAATTCTTTCTTTTGGGTAGTGAAACTAGCTTGCATTTGAAGTAGCAGAATTGCATGTTTTTTTTGGCATTTTGTGACATTGTGCATCTCGAATGATGAATGTTTTCTCCTTATCATAGAATAGCTTTCATCGAAATGAAAAGATTTCATCTTCATCTCTTTGCATAACTTTCAAGTCAGTCAAAACACCATATTGTCCACGCCATTTTCCTTTTGAGTAACAACAGCCTTAAAAATCAAGCGCTAAACTAAAAATTGATTAGACATTTTTACATTTTCTGGTAGCAAACCTACATTAGGTTAGTTGTAGGGATTTGGAATAGGTGTGAAATATAACTTTCCAAAGCTACAAACAAACATAGGATCTTGTGTTAGGGATCGGTGAAATCCAATTGCTACATTTTTTCCTGGGAAGCCCTTCTCACACAAGGGTCAAACCTGAGGTCGCATTGAGACTAGCAAAGTTACTCACCTTGCTTTGTTGGTCTTGGTGTAGAGATTGCACGTATTATGGGGGTCACTTGAAGGTATACCCAAAATGATGAGTGGAAGCCTTTAAAGTTGATTTCGGGCTAGATACCTTGCCCCTGCGTGTGGATCATACTATCGACTGTTTCTCCAGGCATCACTGTTGTAGTTGGTAACCTTAGTGGCCTATCTCTTTAGGGTATTTACACAAGGTGACTGTGGAGGGGCAAGTCTTCACGGTACCTGGAATCGACGTTGGCCAGACTCACTCGGGATCCTTGGAGGGTATACCCACGATTATGTGTGGGAGCTTGCACCAGGGTGTAAGTCCGTTAAGCAGGTCGTCAATGTAAATTTTCCACCCGCTCTATCTCAACCTCTTATTACTTTGTTCCCACGACGTTGGATTTCATCACCAACTAGTGTGCTCATTGTGAGAAGGTTTTGCTTGCTTGCTTGCTTACTTGATTTTTGGTGTGTGTTGTTTGTTCTCCCTAGAAGAATCTAGGTTGGATATTTATTTTTATGGCGTCAGTTCCCAGAATGACCAATGAAGGAACCCCTTTTCCAGGGGAACCCTTTGTTTTTCCTTCTTACGGAAACGTTGGTCCTTACATCGCTACTTTGAGCCTTTCAGGTCTCACAATTGGGTTACTGGTATGGTTTTTTTCCACTCCGGTGATCTCGAATGCAAGTGCTTCGGATGTAAGCACACCACCCACACATCAACCTCATGTCGACCATTCTCCTTCTTCGCCTATCAAGTCTCCTTCCATTTCTCCTTCTTCGCCTGTCAGGTCTCCTTCCATTTATCCTTCTTCGCCTAGTGAAAGCTCTAAAATGAGTATCCAAGTTGATAAGAAGAAGAAGAAACAGAAAGAGAAGAAGAAGAAGAACCAGAAAGAGAAGAAGAAGAAGAACCAGAAAGAGAACAAGCCTCCAACCATATCAGATGTTGGATCCAAGCAACCAACTAATGTTAATAGTACTAGGAGTGTTGATGAGGTCAACAAGATTAAAATGAAGAATCTAAAACCCAAATTCCCTTGTAGTCTTTGTAAGGGTGACCACTTTCTAAGGGATTGCCCTAGTATTCCCAAGGTCTTAGAAATGTGGTCCTCTATGTCATCATGCCTTGTTGGTCATGCTGGTGATGCCCCGTCAACTAATGACGTTAAGGTTGGTAAGAAGAATACAATTGTCAAATTCCCTTGTATGTTGTGTGGAGGTGATCATTATTCCCACCTTTGTTCTCGCATGGACGAGGCTTCTTCTCTTTTGGAAAAGCTTCAACTTCCAACTAGTTATCGCAAGATTTCCCCCAACCCATCGTTAGTTGATGGAATGATCAATCCAGTTCCATCCCCAGTCAGTCCAGTTGATCAGGTGGTCAATCTAGTTTCATCCTCAGTTGAACCACTCACCAAAGTAGTTGATCTGGTTCTGTCATCGATCAACCCCAATTTTCATCTGAAAAGTGAAACCTAAGTGATTGATCTAGTCCTGTCATTGGTCAGTCCCACCCTCCATCTGAAGAGTGCCCAAGCGGTCGATCTAATGTCGTTATCGATCGATCCCACTCCATTGAGGAGTGCCAAAGTGGTTTCTCCGGTTACTTCATCAGTCAATCCCACTACTCCTTTGATGAGTGCCAAAGTGGTCGATCTAGTTCTGCCATCAATCGATCCCACTCCTCCATTGAAGAGTGCCAAAGTGATTACTCTGGTTACTTCATTGGTCAATCCCACTCCTCCTCTGATGAGTTTCAAAGTGGTCGATCTGGTTCTGCCATCGATCGATCCCTCTCCTCCATTGAGGAGTGCCAAAGTGGTTGCTCCGGTTCTGTCATTAGTCAGTCCCACCCTTCATTCAAAGAGTGTCAAAGTGATTGATCCAGTTCCTTCCTCGATTAGTCCCACCCTTCATTCGAAGAGTGCCAAAGTGATTGTTTTGGTTACTTCATCGGTCAATCCCACTCTTCCTCTGAAGAGTGCCAATGTGGTCAATCTGATCCCATCATTGATCGACCCTACTCTCCCTCTAGAGAGTAAACCCGATTGTGCCCACATTTTTCTTATTGATATAGGATCTACAGTGCCGGGCGACATTCCTCCTTCTCCTACGAAAACCCCTCCAAGTAATGAGGCCATCCTTTTTGATTGGGGTGTGCTAACTGGACCTCGTCTTCCCTCTCACATTCCTTTCAAGATTCCAGTACAGGTTTGTGGTCGGGATGTTCCTCATGCACTGATAGATTAATGTTCATCCATTAGTATTTTGTCCTCTATTGCTTGGAAAGATTTGGGTTATCCTCAACTTGTGTCGGTTACCCAAACTCTGTTTTCTTTTAACAGAAGAATCAGTCACCCTTTAGGGATCCTTCCTCAATTTCCCATAACTTTGGGAGGGAAAACTATCTTTATTGATGTTATGGTAGTCCAGGACCCCTTGGATTTAGATTTACTCCTTGGGCGAGATTATGTCTATGCCATGAAAGCTATTGTGTCCACTCTCTTTCGTGTGATATCTTTCCCTCACAATGGAAGAATGGTAACTATTGATCAACTTTTGTTTGTTGGCCCTGACTTGACCATCAACCTAATGACCTCCCTAAATGGTTCTTATATGCAGTCAGTATCACCCCTGCCACAGGTCAATTACATGGCGTTGTCTCCCATGACTTCAACTCCCAATGATTTAGATCCGGTAGTTGACATGGTGATCTCTTCGATAGGTCTATTGGAGCATGATCTCCTTACCCTTGTCATGACCCTTGACATGCGTTCCTTCCAGAGCATTCTTCTTCCATCCAGTGAAGATCTCTTGGAAGCCATGACCGAGTTTTGTCCCTTGACATGGTGTCCTTCCAAAGCGTTATCCTCTTGGAAGCCATGCTCAAGAAGAGTCCGCGAGCATTGTTTCTCTTCTCTGTGGCAAGCTCGTTAAAAAATGAAATAGAGGTCACGAGCATAATTTTTCCTCTCTGTAACAAGCTCGTTAAAAAATGAAACATAAATATGGGGATTCAACCCAGAGCCTTGAGCATAGTTCTTTTCCTGTGTCAATCTCATTAAAAAATGAAACAGTCACCTCTCCTGTCAGGTTGAGTCTTTCGCTAGATCTCGTAGATGTCAAGTCGAGTCTTTCGTTAAGTCTCATCTTTGAACCTTCATTTCATCCACCCTTATCCTTTTTCTCCATCTAGTACAAAAATTGGTGACAACCTCAAAGTCGGTGAATGCATTGAATCTTGGGGGGGGCATGTCTCTAGCCTTTGATGATCATTCTGGAGTTAAGCCACTAGCTTTCACGCTGGGGGCAGAGTATCGAGCTTAGTATTTGTTCTTTCTTGCACTCATAAAAACATGAGAATGTAACCGAGTATAATTTTATCACTTTTTCGGACTCGCATGGTTAAACGAAAAAGGAACCCCTTGGAGTCGTCTTTAAGCTCTTTTCAGACTCTCTAAACATGAAAATATTGTTGAGTGATCTTGCTTCCTTTACCACTCGTTAAAAGGTTTGAAAGGGCGTCTTTCAAGTGGTAGTTTATCTCTTTTTTGGCCTCGCGAGACTAATATTACGAAATCGTGGAGTCATCTTTAAGTTCTTTCCAAACTCTCTAAACATGAAAAATCACCAATTTAACCTTCTATGTACTTGTTAAAAAAATCATACATTAAATGGCCCATATGGGACCGAACCCTTACTTCTTCCAGTTCGTTAAACAAAGGAAGAGGGACTTACTGAAGGTGAGTTATATCGAGCATGTGTTATCCTCCTCAAGCTCGTTAAATCAAAAAGAGGTACTCATCTATCTGGATGCGGGAAAAAATTGAAGAAAGCAAGCCAAGCAGTTTTTGGGAACATTACAGGTCACTCTTATGGTTTCCCTTGAACACGAAACTTTTTATTTGCATACATTTTAATTCGTTGAACCTCTGCACTGAACCAATCCTCTGATTTTCTTTACTCCTTTCGGTCACCCGACGAAAGTCATAGTGTCCACTGCATCATCATGTTTTGGTCCATGTCATGTTTCTGCTATTGTGCCTCAATGTTCAAGGGAAGTATCTGCCTCGAGAGTCAACCATCACAAATATCTTGTTTCAATACCCGTGTCAGTCCATGTTCATTTGATCTACCAATTTACATCTCTGTGATAGTTTTGTGTCATTGATGGGGGATACTTCAAGGCCCTCTTGCGACGAGTCTGTTCATGTCGACTTCAACACATTATCTGGGAACTAGACTTAGAAACTAGTTAGTAACTTGGGACCTGCATGCCTCAATGGTAGGCCTCCTCGCTTCCGACAGTGGGTTTACATCATTGAACCCTGATCGGATGATTCCACATATGTTCGACTTAACCTCATCTATTCACATTTGCTGGAATGTACTAGGGTACCTTGGGAATCATTGACATCAATGGTGATTTCCCTTGCACTTGTTAACGATTTACCTCATTGATCGGTAATCAAGTGGTTTCTGCCATGTTCGACATCAACAAATCTATTCACATGGTTAGATTCGTACCACATCGGGATTAGTAAGAAGACCCTGGGTTGAGTGTTCACTCTGATATCTACTTTACCCAGGCTACGAAAGGAGATCATTTCAACACATTGATATATATACTGTCACATAGATCCACTTTGTATTGGTTTGTGGCTATGTTTTTTCATCTCGTAGATCCACTGTGTATTTATCGTGGCTAAGATCAATTCATGTCATGGAAGTATAGATCCACATTGTGTATTTGGTGGCTATACTCTTCAGTCAATATGATTATGGATCCGCAGTGTATTTGATGGCAGCCATACCTTGAAAGTCTTTTATCACTCAAGCATAGGTATGCCTACCTTAGGTTTGAAACATGTCATAACATTTGTTTGATGGTTGTTTTCAGCTTCTACCAGGTTCTCTGAGTCCACACCCTTGCTTTAAAGATTTGTAAAGTGTTTCATCCATCATTCTCTCTTCTGACCTTTAAAGTTTGCGTACATTTCATGAACTTACCTCTAGTAGGTAGATCTGTTTTTGAGCTAATCTCAATAGAATAGGAAGTTTGTTGTATCTTTGTTTGTTCTACAGGAATTATTGAGGAGCTTAGGATTGAAGCTCAACCTAGACTGTGCAAGGACAAACACCATTAAAAAGGTACACTTTTCTTCTTCCTCTTCATACATTAGCTTAATTAGATCTAAAAGGAATGTTAGTGTCCACAATAGCATTTTCTGTCTTGGTCATAGGGGTCTAGTATCCAAGAGAGAATCCACTTGTCCGCAAGGGGATTTCTCTGTAACACACATATGGGGCTAGCCACATGTGGACTTTCAAGAAGATTTTAGAAGGTCCAAACCTTATCACTAATTAAGGATCGAGGAAGTCAAAAACCTAACCCTAGATGGTTGTTGGGCTATGTTAAATACCATGCCATTAGGAGGAGAAGGGGTTCCACTCTTTTGTATTGTACTTGTTCCATAGTTGAGAAGAGCATATAGGAGTGGTATTTTGAGAGAATAATAGAGGAGGTAGGAGATTCCATAGCAGTTGTTCAGGACATAATGTTAAAGGCAACTCCATACTGAGTGCCCCTTTTTTGGTACTT
>JASDQU010754930.1:78577-96511 GCA_032191745.1 Picea mariana
GCCTGTCCTATCTGATCTGTTGTCAGCCTTCTCCTCTGGCATCTGTCAGTAGTGGATAGACCTTCCACTCAACTGGCAGGTACTACACAACTCAATTGTCACCTCTCCTGCTAGCGGCTTTACACACAGACTCCATGACCTCTGTTGAGCCCACAATTTTTCCTTGCGCCCAGCTGTCGGCTCACCTGCTGTCTCACACAGCTTAGCCCATGCACATCGATCCTCAAATCCAACTCTGCAATTGTACTACGTCGGTTGTACATACGACGACCTCTTTCTCTTTTTTTTAATTTTAATTCTCTCTTACCCACAGCTACAAACCTACAAAACAATTTCCCGTAGGTCTGTCTTCTCGTTGTTGCAATCTCGTCCTGTGCAAATCTGGCTTCCGTCAAAGACAAGACTCTGATACCATGTTAATTTATGAAACCTAGCACCACGACAGTTAACTCAGCAATAAAAACACTTTATTCATTAATTGCACAGCTAGTTTTTAACCAAAAAGATAAGCGAAAGCATAAACAATAGAAACCAATCACATTGCACACGAGATTTCRRKTAAAACCCCTAGAAAAACCCTTGCGGGAAAACCAGATCTTCTTTTATTATAATTGGGCTTCCTTCCTAAGATAATGGCCCTTCARAGGATTACAAAGCAGCAATACCCTAGCCCACCTGGTTATTATCTCCCTCTTTGCACCTTTGCACACTTCCTCAACCCTGCCCACTCACTCTTAGACGAACCCTCTTCACCTGCTCAATGAGATCTCCTCACTCTCTCTTAGTGTGTGTCTCATACCCTCACCTAGGATGACTTTTATTACATTGAGATTTGACCAAATCAATCACTAACCTTAGATCTCCAAAGTGATCAAAGGCTGAGATATAATCTCACCTTCACTTTATATCTAACGGCTATGACTTATTCAAACACTCACTTAAGTTACTAATGCCAAAACTTAGGTATTTAACTTAATCCATTAAAAGATCATTCACTTTAATAATTAACATATCAAGTGAACTCCTAAGGTTCTCTAAGAGGTTACAAAGGACGACTTTCACAGGCTAGACACCAAGCCTCTGTGGAAGTACATGTCCAACGCTACAAAAATCAACATAGTCCAACAGGAAAGATCAGCAAAGTCAACCTTCCAAGGGAACCAATCGTGAAATCTCATGTGACCCAAAGATGCCTTGATATATTTGCTAGTGAAGGCATAGTTGAAGGTTTTTGGTTGGGTCTAGAACATGGTATTTCAACAGTAATCAGCATGAATAAATGAGAGCCTAAACTCTTATAATCTACCTGTTGAAATACCTCCATCATCCTAAGCTCAACTGGGTCATGATGAACCCTGATATCCAAGCCTTGATCAATCTTAGGATCCTGAAGAACAACCTCGGGATGCGAAATTGTAGGCAAAGTGTAAGGGACATCATCCTCCTCTGGTTGGACCAAAAGTGGTTCCTCTTGTTGTAATGGTATTTGATCAAGTAGTTCCTGGACCACTACTAGGATGGGCAAGGATGAAGCCTCTTGTTGACTTATTTCTACTTGGTTAACCTATGGTTCCTCCTCTTGAAATTTTTCATCATTGTTAATGGATGAAACCCATGAACACTCTTGAGTATTCAAATCTTCCCCTTCATCTTCATGGAACTATGCATATGACTCAAGTGGTGCAACTTCTAGTTCCTGATCATCTAAGCCTAAGGGACCATCATCATGCTCATCTCTGGGAACCTGACATAGTGAAAATTGTGGTTCATCTTTAGTAACAAGGACTCCCTGCACTACTTTAACAATCAGTATTTGAAAGCCATGGATCAGAATGAAGCTGTAAGCTGCAATAAAATGTCTTTCTAACTTAATAGCAGCAGTCTGGGCCTCCTCTAGGTTTTGAGGTTCCTTACACGAGGAAAATACCAAAAATACCATCAAATGCCTCAATATAATAATGTAAAGCATAAGCAGCATTAGGCCTTATGGTAGCAAGGATCTTATAATAAGTCTTAGAAAAACAAGCATTAAAATCAATGACAGTCTCATCCCCATTCTTTTTAATAGTATCAAAAGCATTAATTAAGGAAAAGTTGCCATGTTTATCTACCCATCGTTCAATGAACTTTGCTTGGAATGAATCTCATCCATCAATGGAGGTATTAGGAACGGATTTGTACCACGTCCGTGCCTCCCCCTCGAGGGTCGACACAAACATCCTCATCGCCACATCCTCATGTTCCACCTCAAAATCATCCAGCAACTTTGAAAAAACAGCCAAGTGATCCTCAATCGATTCACCCGACCTCCCTACAAACAAAGATATGCATTTAAGCCATTTACGTGCAAGTAAATCATGAGGATAGTCTAGAAATGCAACAAAACTCAGTGGATCAAAAGCAAAGAATCTCCACCTTCCTGGTGGCCTCACAGCCTCAGAGTGAGAGAGTCAGATAACTCCACGTGTGAGGGGTTAAATGCGTGGCAAGAGTGTTAAGGTTTAAGCTATTATTAGGTTTCTTTTCAATTTACTAGATAACCATAGCATAGATACGATCACTGAGAGAAACACAATCACAAGATACACAGCATTTATCCTGGGAAACCCTCATGGGGGAGAAAACCCAGCAAAAACTTCCTTAATATAGATAGCCAATACAATGCCAAGACAATAAACCAAACACTAGAGAATATCCAACACTGAGCAATGTGCCTCTCTCTCTTCCTTCTTCTCCAACTGCAGCTACCAAACTTGCGCTTCGGATGATCGAATGAGTGATTGAACAGATGAGGCATTGGCTTCCTTTATTTATACAAACTGGCAGGTGCTGAAAAGGTGTCTCTTCGCTGGGCAGGGCCNAAACACAATCACAAGATACACAGCATTTATCCTGGGAAACCCTCATGGGGGAGAAAACCCAGCAAAAACTTCCTTAATATAGATAGCCAATACAATGCCAAGACAATAAACCAAACACTAGAGAATATCCAACACTGAGCAATGTGTCTCTCTCTCTTCCTTCTTCTCCAACTGCAGCTACCAAACTTGCGCTTCGGATGATCGAATGAGTGATTGAACAGATGAGGCATTGGCTTCCTTTATTTATACAAACTGGCAGGTGCTGAAAAGGTGTCTCTTCGCTGGGCAGGGCCGACTTGTCTTCTGCATAGTTAAAACCACATTAAATTGCCTGGGGGGTGACTTCTCAATTTGCATAATATATTTAGGGTTTGACCAATCTGCAAAAGGGGATTTGGTCAATTACAATGCCCGACATGATCGATCCACAAAAGGGTATTGATCTAATGAATAATAAATCAATAATAAATAGAATACTCTTTGCAGTTACAATATTTCAACACTCCCCCTTAACAAGAAGGGTATTCTACAACAACAACTCAATACAACATCATCAGGAGAGAGAGAGAGAGAGAGAGAGAGAGAGGGCAGTAACATCAACAACATCTGGAACACTGACTGGCATATCTATAAATCATCAGAAGTTTTTCTCATCATCAATATCATCATTCATAGCAGGGAGCTGGAATGGCATCATCATCATCTGCATCAACATGGATTAGTATAACACTAATACATCATCATCAATAATAGCACAAGGTTGATACAACATCAACAACAACAATATCACAGCACAAAGGCTAGAGCATCATCAACAACAACAGCATAACAGCACGAAGGCTGGAGTATCATCAATAACAACAGCATCAAAGCACGAAGGTTGGAGTATCATCAACAACAACAGCATCACAGCACGAAGGTTGGAGTATCATCAGCATCAGCACTAGGTTGGAAATTTTCAACACGAAGCTAGCATCTCAACAACATCAGCGCAAGGCTGGAAATATTCACCACGAAGCTGGAAATCTTCAGCACAAAGCTGGAAATCTTCAGCACAAGGTTGGCATCAACAACATCAGCACGAAGTTGGAAATCTTCATCACGAGGCTAGCATCAACAACATTTTGTGGTACTTTGACAGATCCAAAAGATCTGCCCAGGAATCAAAAAGATTCCCTAAGATATGCAATCCTAACGGAGCTACCACATGGTACTCTGACAGACCCAAAGGATCTACCCAGGAATCATAAGATTCCCTAGGATATAAAATCCTAATGGAGCTACCACTTTTGATCAGGATACCATAGTATCATATGCACCACTCCCCCTTTCGAGGGAGGTCCTTTCGGACTATACCAAGCTTGTCTCGAAAGTGCTCAAACTTTGCACAAGAAAGGGGCTTGGTCAACACATCTGCAACTTGTTCATCTGTGCCAACACATTGGAGCTTTAAAGCTCCCCTCTACATCATATCATGAATGAAGTGATACCAGATCTCATGTGCTTCGACTCATCATGGAACACATCATCTTTATATAACTCTGGTTATCACATAAGATCACGGTAGCTTCCTTCTCTAGATCAAATAGATCTGTCAACAACATTCGAAGCCATATGGATTCACAACTGGCGGAACATGCAACAATGTATTCCACTTATGTCATGCTAGTAGCCATGCTGGAATACAGTGAGAAAGAAGATCTGTTGAGTCGGACGTGCCTGTGGTTGAGTAGAGGTGATCCTAATGGTTGAGCACTAGTGAGTGTGGTTCTCCTGTGAGACTCAGTGAGATAGAGATGTGGACATCCTTGTGGCTGAGCATAGATGGATGTGCCCCTAGTGGCTTAGCACTAGTGGGTGTATGAGATCCCTTGCTATATTGTTCAAGAGTCAGACTTACCTGTAACCCTATTTGTAATGTAAAGGGTACAGGTCGGCCCCACCATAAAGTAAAAGATAATTAATACGATAATTAATTATATTATAAGTTATTGAGGTCGACCCTGTTGTGCCAATAGACACTTCTATTGACAGGTTCACTCTAATATAAATAAAAGTAAATTCCCCATTGAGGAATCATATCACAAGTGTGAATTTGGAAATTTTAGCAAACACTTGTTCTTGGGAAAAGTGCGCACCTCTCTTGGGCGCTAGGTTTCTAGGGTTTGTGAGCACCCTTTTGTGTGCTAGGTGTTTATGGTGGTGAAGGTCTTTCTCTTGAAGAATATTGCAAAGGATTGGTTGGGTTTTCTTCCCTTGTTGAGAAGGGTTTCCCAAGATACTTCTTGTGTACTTGTGCATGGTGTTTCTTCTTGTGATCTTGGTTGCTGCAACAAATTGTTTATGGTTTAAGTAAAGTGCTAAGATGGAATGAACTTCTTGCTTAAGCCTTTCTTATTGAAAAATCAACACATCTGACATTGAATCATAACCTGAAGGTTGTCCTCGCAATATGTACAACATGTCCACCCGATCACCAATCAACTGTGGTTCAATCGGGTCCACTCCCTTACTGTAGATAAATACATGTCCCCTCTTGTACAATGTACAATATCCAACATCCTCCAAGGATGAGACTGAAGGCAAGTTAACCCTCAACCCTGGAACAAAGAGAACTCCATCAAGCTCCAGAAATCCTCCATATTCGAGTTGGAATCTAACCCTTCCAACTCCACGTACAACTCGCACCATACCACCTTCACTCTCCACCAGCCAGTCAGGACCTGTCTCTGTGATAATAAGGAATGCTCGCAAGATTCCTGTTATGTGACAAGAGGCTCCACTGTCAACAATCCATCTGATATCACCCCCAAATCCTCCACTACCGACACTGGATACTAGAGTAAGCAAAGAAAATTCCTTGTCAAACTTGGAAGAAAAGTCCTCCATGGTTGTTGTAGCAGTTGTCTCAGGCCCCTCCTTTTCCTTCCTCTTCTTCTTCTTCTCAGGACACTGAGAAGCAAGGTGCCCCAACTGGTTACAACAGTAACATTTGACTTTACTCAAGTCCCTCTCGGAATTTCCTTTCTTCTTGCTCTTTGCAGCAAGAGCAACATTCTCCTCAGCTCGGTCTTCCTTCTGACCACCGCTATGAGACCCCATCCGAATCTCCTCCTAAGTGAAGTCGTCCCACAACCTGCTCCAATCTGGAAAACTTTCTCGACCCAACACACACTTCACAAAGACATCCCATTCCTTTGTGAAGCCTTTCAAGGCTATACTCCCCAACTCAGCTTCTGAGATGATCTCTCCCACTGCAGCTAACGCGTCCTTAATATGGGCTAGCCGGGTAAGACAGGATGCAACATCCTCACCCTTAGCCATCTTCGAGTCATGCAGCGTATCTTTCAAGGCCATCTTCCGATTGACATTCTTAGCCTCAAATAAATTCTTCAAGGCTTCCCACATCTCATAAGTTGTCTTCTTCTCAGACAGATGTGGAATGAGAGGGTCCTTCACACCATCCAGAATGATCCTCTGAGCTTTGGCCTCCTTTACTTCATGTAAATCCAAAGCAAGAGGATCTGTTGTGGTAGCCACAACAACAGAACTGACATAGTTCCAAATCTTGTTCTCCTTGAGAACAGCTGACATCCGGACCTTACACTGCAAATAGTTGGAAATGCCATCCAACCGATCCTCAAATCTAATGCATGCAACCATATTCCCTGTCACTATTCAAAGGAAAACAAACAACAGATTTCCCCCCTTCAAACTTGCCCAAATATCTCACTGCCCACTGTAACTCAGAGCCCAAGCTCTGATACCATGTAGAAAATTAATGACAAAATCAGCGAATACTAAATTTTGTCATACACTTAGCAACCTAGAGATAACTGTCTTAAATGATCTCTAAAATGTATAACCACACTCAGAAATACCATAAGCAGAAATACACATTGCCAAGTACTTTAGCAGCGGAATAAACACAATTAACAGCAATCATTCAACTCAGAAATTTAGGCAATTCCTGGGAAAACCCCAATGTGGGGAAACCCAATGAGAGATATTTTATTCAGCTTCAGGAGATTAAATATCAGCAGCAGAAATATAATTCCAGCAAGAGAAAAACCACTTACAGGCACCCAAAACCACCCTCAAAATTTGTTGTCTTGGAAAACGTGCCAAAGAAGTTGACTGTTGTATGGCATGTACGGCCAAGCTGAACAGCACTTTGAAAATCGTGCCACACCAGAACTGTACAGACAGCAACAGAAAACTTTCCAAATCACCAACAGAAACACCAAAAAACTTTCTCGATTTTCATGCAGCAATGATGCCTCGAAATCCGTGCTCTCCTCACTGTTGTACGAACTGTACGGATTCGTACAGTACGGCATGTTTATCAGCTGTAAGCTACAGCACTTCCTCACTGCAAATAACCTTGGGATTTGTGCCCACTTTCTCTTGGGAAAAGCACCCAGCCTGCTGCCCTAAATCTCCTCTCCAAGCTTATTCAGAAAATTATCTCTCAATCGTCTTCTCAATGTCTTGCACACTACCCTAGGTATTCTCTTATAATCTTGAAGTGACCCTTCACCTTCTCCAACCCTAAATCTAATGGCCAAGATCTAATCTTGCCTTTACAAGATCAAGGGTCATGATTCATTCCCTCCAAGATAAATCACTTTAAAATATTAAAGTACATTTTCACTTTATAACATAAGTGCACTTTATGAGATAAAGCCACTTTAATATTAGAAGGTACACTTTATTAAAAAGTCACTTACATAAAAGAACCACTTTATCACAACTTTATAAAAATCCACTACAAAGTCAAGTGTCTAGTAGTGTAGACATGAGGTTACATCCGCATACAAGACAAAACATGCAGAGTACCTCCCAAGCTAAAAAGCTAACAGTTATGCCAGTCTAAAAGGTTCATCATAAAAGATAAAATGGGAACAAATTTGGCACAGTAAAATGTAGAAGATACAAGAAATAACAAATAAGGATATCAAGAATATTTAATAATATGAAATCCAGGACAACTGGATACAATACTGCAACATATGGTGCAGATGGAGATAACTCAGGAAGGAAACCCCATAAGGAAAGGGAGGACAAAAGGAGGAAAGCATTGTTTGATTTTAACTGACCATATGGTTAGTATTGGATTAGGTTAGGATGGATTACATTTAAGTTTAGTAAAATAAGCAGCTTCGCCATTGTCAACACAGTAAAAAAAAACATGCAAAGCCAGCAACAGCCTAGAAACACCAATTGGACTTTCCAGGGAGTTTTGACTTGAGTGACAGTAATGGGAACAGAAATGGGACATAATATATTTAGCAGAGTTAAGGTCAAGACTACTTAAATTTCAAGCATGGCAGTTGATTTTTTGCAACGATATAGTCATTGGCCATGGATTTAACCATTTTTTGTTTTAACGCATAATTCCTATAATTCTCCTGAAATGGAAATGTTTGATTGCTTAAATCTAAGTTGAATATCTTGAGTGAAACTCATGAAAGTCCAAACGACAGAATAATCAGTAACTGGAAGCAAAAGAGCAAACTTGAAGATAACGGAAACAAATTGTACTGGGGATAAGTAAATATGGTCTCAAAAAATAATATAATCATTTATACATAAAAATTGCAAAAGTCCTGAATGACTCACCACTTCAGCAATCTTCCTTATTACCACAGCTGGATTTGAACTCAGGCCCTTCACTGCTGCTACAGTAAACTCCTTCAACTTTGCAAGTTTAATATCCCTATCTGAATCTACAAGAATAGCATCAGCTCTCACAGCTTCTGGCCCCATTGCACGTAACTCTTCTGGAGTTGGAATGGAATCAAATCTTGCCTTCAAGATTTTACTCTGCAGAATCAATTCAAGTCTATATATTATAAGCTATTGACAGTTCAATTTAGCGAATAAGAAAATAACCCAACGATAAAATTCATCTTCCAAAATAAATACTAAGTTTCTATCTAGAATCTAAACACTAAATATACGTTCTAGTAATTTATAATTGCAATATTTTGAGCTGCCAACTTAATAAACAAATATAGATTTTAACTTTTTACCCAATAGAATATCATGTACGCAATTTGTTTCCAATAAAGTATGGCAAGCTCTTTAGATTGCTTAAAATTTCTTTTTATTGCACAGAACTAATGCATTACACTCAAAACAAGACCCATGTAGACCAATGGCTTTACATAAAAGCATGTCACTGATTAATTTGAACCATTACCAAGATATTAAAAGTGGTTGTAGTGTCTGGACTCTGGACCAATGTTATCAGAACCGGACCAGTTCCAGCAAAACTGACAGTTCCGACTGGTTCCGGGGCCGTACCGGTCAGGTTGAAGGCTTCAAACCGGTAATGGCCAGTTCTGTATGGATCCAGCCATAAATGCCAAAACCGGCCAGTTCCATACAGAACCATACAGCCAGCAATAGGGACCACTTAAACTCTTATTTTTTAATCAATAAAATAAAAAAGGTGAAACACTAAACCTAACTGTAGGCCCCCCCTAATGCTATTTAAAGAGCATTTTTGAGCAATTTAGAATTTTTGAGCTGAGTTTCTTGGGCTGATTTGGAGAGTTTTTGAGCTGAGTTTCTAGGGCTGATTTGGAACTGATTCAAGGGTTTTTTCAGAATTTCTTGGGCTGGTTTGGAGCTGATTCAAGGGTTGATTTTCAGAATTTCTTGGGCTGTTATAGAGCTCTCTTTTCTACTGTTAGGAGCTGATTTGGAGTTGCTGTTTTGGACTATTGGAACTGATTTTCTTCTCTTAATTTGGAAGGCTTGTGAAGGTATGTCGAAGATGCCTTCTAGTTTTTAAACCCTAATTAGTAATAATCTATTTACAATTGCTCTTGTTTCCTAGTAATTAAGAATTCCTACAGTTTTATTTGCATATTTGTTTTTGTTGGTATAAAAATTTCCAGGGCTCCTTAAGAGAAGAAGAATCCAGCATGGCATCATTGCTAATTGGTTGAAGGCGAAATGGTATGCAACTATTGTCATAAGGAAGTTGGTGGGGTGGGGGTGGTATCCATAGGTCGAAACAACACTTAGCACATGCAAGAGGGAATGTAAAACCTTGCCTAGAAGTCTCCAGGGATCTCAAATCCGAGATGCTAGGTTATCTTGAATCCTACCAAGCAGATAAAGACAAGTCCAAAAATATTCAAAAAGAGATAGACAGGAGTTCAGGTTCAATTCATAATGACACTCAGGATCAAATCCCTAGTTTTGAAGAATCCTCTAGTTTTCTTGTTGATGATCCTATTCCTTATACAGTCCCAGGGAAAAACCAACCTAGAGAAGATCTTGTTGTTGACCCTTGTCCATCCAATTTGATGAGGCTGCGTAGGCTTGACTCATTCTTTGTACCCCGCACGACCCCTGGTGCTCAGCCATCCATTGATGCTAAATGAAAGAAGATGGAAAAGGAAGTTGCTTGGACTGCATTGATAGATGGTGGTATGATGCATACATAGCTTTCTGCATATTATCAACCTATGTTAGATGCTATAGCTTCATGTGGTCCGGGCTTCAAAGGCCCTAGTTTTCATGATATCAGGGGGGCACTTTTACAAAATGAGGTTCAAAGAAGAGATGAATACCTCATAGAGTTCAAGGAGTCATGGAGTAAATCAAGGTGAACAATCATGTCTGATAGATGGACTGATGGAAAATCCCACACCAATTCTTAATTTTCTAATTGCTTGCCTGAAAGGAACTAGGTTTCTCAAATCTATGGATGCATCTAATTATGTGAAGGGTGCACAATCAATTATTAAATGATCCATTCCAGATCAATTTTGCTAAATTTGTATGGCAATATTCTAAGGCTAGCTAGCATTTATGCCATCAAAAATGCAGCTACAAGGGCAGTATTTTGGCAATGAGTAGTTGATTATCTGCCTAAATCAGACCAGCTTATTTGTGGAGACTTCAACACAACTGAATCAAAGTAATGTTGCTAAGATGGTGTTTTGGCAAGAGAGGCCTAGTATAGTCTAAGACCTAGGCATGGGTTATACAACCCCAATATTTATCAAAAAACTTGCTCATCAAATCTGTGGTGTATGTGGTCTGATTTCATAAAGGTATACGTGGTCTGATTTCAGAAAAAGGCATTGAGAAAGTACTAAAACACCTGGATAGAGCTTGCCTTCGAATGCTTGACCTCTAGATTAGTGCAAATGGTGGTCGAGGCCACACTCCTATATCACCAATTGATCGTTTCCCTATCTCATGGAGTGCACAAAAACATGTAACCAGAGATCCCATTCTCTTCTCAACCTTTTTCATTTCAAAATCGCAAGAATTTGTAGGTGACAAGTGGCAATGTACCATATTGTGAATTTTCAAGTGTAACTCTCAAGTTAAGGAGGAAAACTATAATCATTCTCACTAATCGCTGCACTCATCAATCCATAAATCACCCCACTAAATTCTCCACCAATCACTCCATTGATTGGTCCCCATTTCAATTTTGGACTCTCTACTTTTTTAAATACAAAATGAATTTAGAGTGTACATGTGTACTATTCAGCTATCTCCTTCTTGTCTTCTCGTGTGAGTGTCCATTGCTGTCATTTGGTACATATATCAATTGATATCACAGCCAAACCTACAGAATCACTCCACTGATTTTCTGCCTCAACAAGAAGCTGCCAAACCAACAGAACCAGTGCGACTCTCACAACTGTTATACTACATTCTGCATAAATTCAGAGGAACTCCCAGAATTTTCATGCCTCTGATTTTTCCTGAATTTTCCAAATTTCAGGGGAGCTTGCACATTCTTCAGCAGAATATTACCCGACTCGCAGAATTTGTATCTTCAATGGCTCCAAAGCTAACATCAAGTTCTCTCAAGATTCTAGTATCATACACAATTGGTCGAACAACTCCAAGAGAAATAACATCAGCAAATGGATCAACTTGTTGAACAACATCAGCACCAAGACAAAATTCGAGCTAAAATGATGTGGGACGCGATGACCATGTTCCAACAGCTGATGGCAAAGCATCCGCAACCACTGCCACAAAATGTGCCCTATGCCATCCCCATCGTTCAATGCTCTTTCAAAGTAGACATAAAGATCTCAACACCTTGCTTTGATGGATCTCTCGATGGGGATAAATTGGACATATGAATCTACAGTCTAAAGGCCTATTTCAAGACACGAACCAACATGACTTGTGCTCAAAAGATCATGGTCGCGGAAGAACACATGGAGGAGCAGGCTCTTAATTGGTGGGCATATCATACCCATATGTTGGCTTCCAATAACTAGAAAATTTTCAATCAATTGGATGCCTTCAAATTTGTCATCCAAAAGAGGTTCCACTTGCTCAGGTATAAAGATGCACTGTTCGCTTGATGGCTGCAAATCTGCCAAGCACCCTAACAAACAGTCCAACAATACATTAAGCTATTCAACCAACTATCAATAAAGCTGGAGGAAGAAACCCCAAAGAACAAATTAAATTCATTTCTGGTTTATTTCCTACCATTAGAAAGGAATTAGTGCTTCTTCCCAGCAATTCCTTCGCACATGCATTCCATCTAGTTTTAAATATTGAATCGTAACTCCATAAAGGTCCTTCCAAGCCTCTTTAGCAGTCTTCCCAAACCTTTCAATAAAAGGGATCTTCTTCTTCTACCTCCCCTACAACCAACCCTAGTGGCACCTCCCCAAGGGACTATTATGACCCTCCCTAGTAATGTAATAAAGACCTAAGGGTCTGTTAGGACAAGGTTTATTATTAATATTAGAGATAGTGTTGAGAAATATAGCTCAGACAATAACTTCCGCACAATTTCAGTGTGAACGAGCGAGAAGTAGTTTGAGATATTTCTATTTTCAAAAAGTAATTCTATTTTGCAATTCACTTTAGTAAAAAAAGTGGAAAGAATATGCTATTTAGCAATTGAGTCTAAAAAGTGTATTTCATGCATGCATGACTTAAACTAGGAGTAATCTCAAAAATAGATTAGGGTTTTGGTCTCAACTAAAAGTACAAATATAGGTCAAGATAGAGAGTTCACACACAAACAGACGAACAGTTGAGTAGGTTAAGCGAGCTAGAGAGAGAGAGAGAGAGAGAGAGAGAACATGCAACAAGGAAAGAAGCATTTCAGGGAAGCATACAATCCAATACAAAGATCGGTACAGTTCTGTACAAAACAGTTTCATACAGTTGTACGGACAGGACCGTATGGATCCGTACAATCATATGAACATACCATGCAAGATACGTACAGTTATGCAAATGGACCATACAAGCATTTGTACAGTCCATACAGTTGGTCATATAGTCTGTACAGTCGTACAGCAGGTCGTTCTGTTCAATCTAGGGTGATTTTTTGGTAACCGTGCAGCTATTTTTTTGGCAGTTTGTGGAGGTTTCCTTGTAAGTTTTTCAAAGGAATGAAAAGCTAATTTTGAAGGAGTAATTACCTGTTATGTGTGAAACTATTTTATGCTTCTACTATTTAACTTCCAGCTAGTGTGATTGATGCTATGGTCTGAAATTTATTTCTGCATTACTTAAATTTGGCAATTTACTTAGTTAATTAAGATCATAAGGACTTTAATCACCTGGGCTTGGAATTTTTCACATGGTACCAGAGCTTTTTCTTTCTCTAATCGAGATTATCAAGGATTTGAAGTGGTAAGTCCACTATAGGGAAGAAGGACCAGCAGTTAGAGGGTGTTTCAAAGTTTTATTTTCAGATTTGGGAGTGGGAGTTTGTGCAGTAGATCAGCAGCTAAGATTGAATTCCTAGTCATGATCATGAATTCAAAGTTGGATATGAGGTTAGCTAAGCAAATCAAAATATCCACAAACTTCGTGTTAATGAAATTATGTGCATTCCCTAAGTCAATCAACATAATCGTTGTTGTCTTCTTGATGTATCCTTCAATTTTGATAGTTAGAGTAGTGTGAGATTGAATTCCTAGTCATGATCATGAATTCAAAGTTGGAAATGAGGTCACCAAACCCTAACTCCTTGCCTCCTTAGGGTAAAAACCCTTACCCTAGAAATCTCCAAGAATCCTCCAAGAAACCCTAGCCCTCCAACACGAGAGATGGCACAAAGAAAAATGCACTTGAGAGAGAGACTAGTGCACTACTCTCCTCGCATCTCTAGCACAAGAAAATAAAGTGATGATGTGATTATGACAGGACTGTCTCCTTCCTCTATATATATGAGAGGTATGGGAGGCCAACAACACATATGTGGGCCTAAATCCTTACAAGCAACCTACTAAGCCATAAGTAGGCTCACACATGTGAAGTGTTATACTCCAACGGTACATATGTCAAGCTTCAAGGTGATGTCGTACACAAGCAAACTCCAATGCAAGGGTGCTACACGAGATGTGTCCAATGCTCCTCCTGCAAGCCTCCAAGTTCTACAACACTCTTTTTAAGCCATGCACTTCACCAAGTCCACTTCACTTGCATGTACACTATCAACCCAAACATCCCCAAGTCAACTCCATGACTCTATCCAAGCAACCCAATGTTGTCTAGGGCTCAACATCTAATGAAGCACCCCCAAACATGGTGTAAACAATTTCAGAGTAATCATGAAAGCTAACATAAAGATTATATGAAAAACTCTCGCTAAAGCCCTCAACTGTAGAACGACTTAATAAAAGAGATGTTAGAATTTTAGAGTGAAGGTCATATTGTTGTAATAATATGTAAATATGTCATAGAGGATCTAAGGCCTATTCAATGAATATTAGACAAATATAAAACAAACAAAGGGAGTTACATAGGTTGGATGAGGCATGTAGACAAGGCTATGTAATCATAGGAGTACATCAAGTCCTTTGGAAAATGTACAAACATACTATCATGTACATTATTGAATCATCGAACCTTCTTCATATTAATGCAATCACTCGCTTTGCCATTGTACATCAATGTCTTTACTCATTTGTTTTTATTATTGTGTGCACCTTTGAAATGATACAGTATTAAAGTGGGCTTTAGCATTGAAGAGGGAAGCGGTTTTGCTGGAAGAATGAAGAAGGCAGCCCAAGATATGCATGTATTCTATTTGGTAAAGTGTGACTACCATTCTTATGCTTGGAAATGTTTCGAAAGTGGAGAATTGAATTTGTGTCAAAGTTTTACATTGCAAATTGCTAGGAAATTGTTGCTCGCTACTCTCCAAAACAAAACCTATAATTGTTGCGAAAAAATCAATAGGAATAGAAGATAGAAAAGATAAGCACTAGCCAATGAAGATAGAAAGAAGAATCACAAACAGGGGAAGAACACGGAGGAAAGAACCTAGAGAAAAAAGAACAATAAAAAAAATCGGTGTTTTTTGTGATTTTTTGTGTGGGGAACACTCATTTAAAATTATCCCAAAGTGACCTATGTAACAGGACACGCCCATATGGGCCTCCGTGTCTGTATCCTTTGTGTCAAACAAGGACGTGATAGGACCATAGTTTTAAAAACCGGAACCGGTCGAAGGTCCAACAATTAGAGACAATTAAAGACAACATATCCAAAGTATGTTGATGAATATATCAAAATGGCACCAAGTGCAATACATATCTAGAGATCGGAACATAAATACATAATCAAGGAGGCTTTAAATGGCCTCTACAATAGCAAATAACATACTAACAAGAGTCAAGACTACAAGTCACTATGTCATTGATCAACATGATCAACAATCAATCATCACTACTACTAGAAGTAGAAATGGCATGAGCATCCTCGCCCTCAGCATCATCATCTGTCTCTGACTTGAACTCGAAATCGACCTCAGACTCATCATCATCAGGGACATCTGTGACTGTAGGATCTGAAGTTGCACTAGTTGTAGTAGTACAAGTACGACGAGGTATACGGCTACGCCTGCCTAGAGTTCCACAAGGGCTTCCCATCTCTGACTCTGGAATCAGACTGCGAGGCCCTAATAGTGGATCTGCATCCATTTGAATCTTCCCTGCCTCATCCACCTCCAAATCATAGTCAAGATCAAACTCTGGTGGGTGGGTCTCCACTACCCAATCTGAAGTTGGATCAACATCATCCAACACAATGGAATCTGAATCAGGTATTTTGTTCAACAATTAGTTGTGCCTTAGCCGAAGGTTGTACTGCACAAAGACTAGATCATTTAATTGTTTATGTTCTAAATGGTTTCTCTTCTTCGTGTGAATCCTCTCAAAGACAGACCAATTGCGTTCACACCCAAAAGCACTGCAAGTTTGACTCAACACTCAAATTGCAAACTTTTGCAATTGAGGACACTAGCTGCCAAATGACTCCCACCAGTATGCTGCAAAAAACATAGTTAGTCGAGTTAGTTCCTTGAAGTAATAAATTATAAAGTATATAAAATTTAAACTTTAAACTTTAAACAATTGAAGTTTAAAATTTGGAATTGTTACCTAGCTCATCCACATCCCTTGCAATCTTTGCTAGGTTCTTGTCGAAGGTACTTATGGCTCTAGTGAAAGAACTGATATGTCGGTGTATCTCCAACTGCTCACTCTCAGAAGGGACCATGCACTCAAGGCACTCATACAAGCCATATTTAACCTCACTAGTCAAATCTTCTCCAAGATGAGCTTTGTAATGATACTTTGGGTCCAGGAAATCCAAAATACCCAACTGCATGTATAGGGCGATGGAGTTGATTGTTCCATCTACGATCAATGATCTCCCAAATAGGCCCATACTTGGTCACTGTATCCTTGTATGTTGCCCTTATTTGCTCCTTTGTCTGATCCATAGCCTCATAAATGTAACCCATGGCCAATTTTTCCCCATCCACTAGCTACAACATCTTAACAATTGGCTTAGCAAATTTCACAATTTTTGTTGCTTTTTTCCAAAATGTGGGATCATTAACTTTATTTTTGGTGTCTTTGCCATCTTGTCTATGGGCCCACTGAGATGCATTCCATTCATCATATGCAAACATCTTTTGCAATTTCTTTGATTGGGAAGCCATAGATTGCAATGTCAAGAAGTTATGGCATGCCTAAGAAGTTCCATGTTCTCTGTGTTTTTCCTCTTCAGGTTCAAAACCCATGAGTGGTTGTAGATGTACTTTGCGATTCCTTTGGCATGCTCTATAGTGTTTTTTATCCATTCTTGTTTGCCAATGTCCTCAAGCATGAGGTCTATGCAATGTGCAGCACATGGGGTCCAAAATTTGGTTTTGTGTTTCTCCTCTAGCATCTTCCCAATAAGAACATAGTTAGAGGCATTATCTGGGATGACCTGAACAACAATGGCCACCCCCACCTCCATAACAACCTCATCTAAGAGCTCAAATAGCAAGTTTGCATCTTTGACCCTATCAGATGCATCAACTGATCTCAAAAACATGGTTCCTTATGGGCAAGAGACTAGGAAATTTATGATAGTAAGGTTCCTTCCATCACTCCATCCATCTAACATGATGGTACATCCTGTTTTGGCCCATGATACTTTGAAATATGTACGTATTCTTAAATGGATGCGACCTCTTTGTGCAAAAGAGATCCCCTCAAATTATGCATACTAGGGTCTTTGAAGCCCCTACCACAAGCAATAATGGCATCCCACATAGGTTGGTAACATGGTGAGCGGGCAACATTGAAGGGGATATCAGCATCATATGACCATCTAGCTATGTACTCATAAGCAATCTCTCTATATTGTTTCTTCCAATGGTCATCTAAAGTGGGCTGAAATTGAGTGGATTGACCTTGAGAAACATTGGCATTGTCAGAGCCAGAAGTGGGGGGAGGTGTGAAATACCTTTGGATGGTATTACTCTTTTTACTTTTAGGCTGATGCATAGTATTTTCACTTTCAAGGGGAGAAGGAACATAACGAAAGGGGTCTTTAACATCGATAGAAGGAATAGATGAAGAGCCCTCATAATCAAAAGTGGGGTTGGCTGCCCTCATTCGTGCTATAGTCCTCTTCCTCCCTATTTCAGACTGTATAGCCTTTTCTTGTTGGTAGTCATTAAGTACTTTTTGCATCTCTTCTCTAATAGGCCCAATAACATCTAATGGTGCCTCACATGATATAACTTCGCCTCTAACACCAGCCAAGT
>JASDQU010754933.1:31934-46042 GCA_032191745.1 Picea mariana
CTGTTAGATCATCCGAAGTAGATCTAACAGTCGACGTTTACTTCGGGTCTTTGCCCGAAATCCACAAATTCATGCCACCTGTCCTCTAGATCTGACAGACAAGATCTATTTTGGCCCTTTGGCACTTCGGTGTTTCAACTTTTCAGGATTCTGGAGTTTCAATTCTCAATATGAAACTCTCGAGGTGATTTATCCGAAGTCTACAATTTTGTCGTCACATCTCCCTATGTATCTAACGGCTATGAATTACTTCGGGACTTTACTCGAAACTTAGATCTACGCCATGTCTCTACTGAAATATGATGACTCAGATTCACTTCTGATGATTTGATGCCTGATATTTACTTTAGACAATCTGATGATTCAAATTCACTCCGACTGATCGGACGATTGAAATTTACTTCGGATTTCCGTCTCTCTCGGCTTCAGAAATATCGAGTCTCAAAATTGTCTCCTCCTGAACTCATGGTATCTAACGGCTTAGATTCACTTGGGAAATCTGACATTTGAGGTTTACCTCAAATGATCTGACAATTCAGATTCACTCTAGCTGATCAGACGATTGATATTTTACTTTGGATTTTCGACGCTCCGAGCTTCGGAAATCTCAAGTCTCAAACCTTGATAAGTTCTCTCTCCTACATGTGTGAAGCGCTAGGGCTCGTGCACCTTGATCTGATCAGAGGACTGTTGATTCTTTGCACTGTGATCCAATGGCCACTGTCACTCCTCCTCCTGAGATTATGAGTTGCTCCAACTTAGAATATTTTCTAAGTGCTCAAAGGATTCGACCTTTACTCCTCCTACGGGCCCGTCTCTTAGATTTCATCTACGCTCCTAAAAGTGCTATCTCTTCTAAGCTTGATCTCCTTGAATATTTCTTTGTCCCACGCACTCCTTGCATTTCAGGGATTGCTTCAAACTCAGATCGAAGGTCAACGACGATCAACGGTTCACAGAAATTTCAAGGCCCCAACATGCATGCTCTTTACTAGAGAGTTCGACCTCCACAATCTGGAAAGTGCTCGCTCAATTCTGGTCTAACCGAGATTGTTGATATTCTAGCCCAACGAGATCAATGGTAAGGGTGAATTGCAGGCTATGAACTAGCGTGTCTGCTATTTTCACCTTCGCGCTCCGCAGTGATTCCCCACCCTCGATCTCGATTCATAGATCGATGGTTCATAGCAATTGTGGGGCTCAACTTGACTATCGTTCAATTTGATATCTCAGAGCCTCGAGATCCCAGGTTCCTAGACCCAGGTTACATGAATCTTCATATAACTCTTGGGCTATTATCCTCGCTCTTAGTAAGGTTTTTGGTTAATGGAATAGGCGCTAGTTCAGAGTCTCCTAGACTACTAGCCTGAAGGGAACACCTTCCCAACTCGCAAAGATTTAAGCTCTGAATCAAGGAAAAGTAACTTATGAGGTTACCAAATGGTAGCTATGCCCAAAGGCTTGCTGCAACTCTGGAATGGTGATGTAAATTCCTAGGGAAAGTGCCTTTGACTAATTAAACTAGGGCGTATGGAAAACCAAACTGAAATATAGTTTCTCAAGGGAACGAACGCATAGTCATAACTTAATCATTTAATACAGATAAAGAACACTTTATAGACATGTAAATACTTTCATGCATCCATTATTTACAATTCAAAGCATAAGGAAAGAAAACACTTATTAGAACCATAGAGTGTGATGTAACTGTTGAAAGGGGTTCTCATTTCCACCCAACCATAGGCTCAGTCACTCCCAATGGATTTATCAATGGCCACCCCTGAGCTTAAGCCACGATGATTTGAGATTCAATATCTTACTTCCATCTCAACAAAAGTTAGGGATGAAGGTTACTCTCCTTCTCCCAATATAGAAATAGATAAGGATGAAGATTACTCTACTTCTCCTGGCTCAATCTCTATTTTTTGTGATCAAAACTCATTGTTCCTCTTTCAGTCCTACCTCGGACCCGAGAGTTTCCTCTCTCATCTCTACATTTTTTCGCATGTCCTCCCGTGCCTACTATTACACATTATTTTGGTCACTCTGGTGATGTCTCTATAGTTATGTGTTCAAGCTCTCATAAGGACCTTTTACCTGAGAAAAGTGACTATTGTCTTCTTCCACAAAACATATTTTTAAGATGAGTTCGTAGGTTGACTATGTTGTAGGGTGAGAGAATCTTGATTCTCATAGGAAACCTTATACCTATCCTGTGAGGTGTTTGCAATCTACTCTATAGGTAGGGTGTGAACCTGTTTTGAAGCTTGAAAGGAAGAGGAAGTTACGAAGCTTCTAGAAGAGTATCTTCTAGAAAATGAGTTGGCATTCGCATGGTTGGCATCCTACTGACTTCTCATATTTAGTGGGATCATCCTCATCCCATTAACCATCTCTCCTTATCCTATATCATGAAAGGTTTCTCAAGGAAGAGGTTAAGAATATTGAATGGAGAAATGATGAAAGAATTGTGTGAAGAACTTTGTTTGGATTGAAGCTTGAACACTCTATTTGTCTATCAAGTTGTACTAGATATTCTTCATGCAAGTGTAGAGCAAGTGTGTGTGTTGGAACCAAATACCACTGAAAGGAAGCTTGCAACATCAAGGCGATCTGGTTGTATCTTCTACTTTCATCTAATATAATACAGTGGCATGTCCCTTTCCCATAAAATCACTCTTATTTTATTGCATAACTACTTGATCATATGCATAGGTTCACATTGAATATACTTTAATATCTTCACTTTGGTTGGTTTGTGTTGTCTTGGACCTGATCTCACAAGAGCATCGGAGTGAAGTAGGAACAACAGAAACCTAAGGAAGTGATATAAAGGTATGTCACTCATTTCTTCTTGCTAGTAGATTCAATGACTGCAACTTAGAAAAAGAGTCATGTCCTGTCCTGTTTTGTTCTAGATCCAGGTGGATCTAGGGAGATCTGTTAGTGTCTGCATATATTGATTTGTCCTGTAACAAAATTGGCGACTCCACTGGGGATCCAAATCATTTTTTGTGGTTTTTGTTGGACATTTTCTCTTGGTCTACTTTTTTCATTGCCAACCAGTCTTTGAGTCTGAAGGAGACCCTTATAGATTCTCTTGACCTAGAAGTTCACTCAAAAGTTTTGTCCCTTTTCAAAATATTCATAATTTACAAACCTTATCACACTGTGCCTCTCTGTAGCCTACGAAAATGTTACATTTTTGCACCCCACTGTTCAGTCCACTGCGACATTCTCGCACCCTGCCAGTGTCTAGACTATGAGAATGTCTCATTCTCGCACTGTGCTCTACTACTGGGCTGCGAACCCATTTGTAAAAGTGTTGGATCAAGCCTTCTTTTCTTCTTGATGCCCAGATTGGTTTGTTCACTTGGGAAGAACTTATTTTGCCAGTGTTTGATTGTTTCTTGACTTCGAATCTTGCGGTCGATAAGTTTTCGAATATCGAAAACTATTCTTAATCTTTTTCCCAGTTTTTACTTCTCAACCTTTTACCAACGAGGGTATAATCTTGGATTCTGAGATCTGAGTGCTTGTTTGTCAAAAGTCTTTGATCGGTTTAAAAGTTGGGGTTATTATTTCTTTAGATTGCTTGTTGCTTAGAAAAGTTCTTTGTCTGTATACATTTCAAGAAACTTTTTCTTGTCGATTTTTATTTTTATCTCCATTGAAAGATTTGATTTAGGTGTTTATTGAGTATTGTTTTTTCTTTGGTTGCTTACTTTTTCTTAGCTCCATCCCTATTTTTTGGCTTCTAAATTTTTTTTTTTTTTTAAGTCTTGTTCTTTTAAGCAATCATTCAAAAAATATTGGCATTAAAAGAGAACAAATAGTGAATTTACATTATCCATGATTGTTTGGTACTACATTTGAAAAGAGAATTGTACATCATAGTTTGCATTGTTCTAGAAAAACTCATTTCTCCCTGTTGTAGATAGAATTCATCGAACAAAAGTTTGTATCATTCATTTTTTTTTATGCAAAGTTGGGTCTAAATATTACAAAACACCGGTTTCATCTCTGCCTCCCTCTTGAGTAACAACAACCTTTAATAATATTGCATAGTTTTTAAAATTCAACTAGTAATTTTTTCTAGGGCTCTTTTGCACCAACATTACCTAGGCTAGAGCTTTGGAATAGGCAGTGAGACACACTCTCCAAAGCACAAAACACACAATAGTATCTTGTGATAAGGAGTGTCAAATTCCATTTGCAACATTTTGTCCTGGGAAGCCCTTCTCACACAAGGGTCAAACCTAAGGTCGCATTGAGATTGACAAAGTTACTCACCCTGCTTTGTTGATCTCAGTGTAGAGATTGCACGTATTGTGGGGGTCACTTGAAGGTATACCCACAATGATGAGTGGAAGCCTCTCAAGTTGATTTCGGGCTAGATACCCTACCCTTGCATGTGGATCGGATTGTCGATTGTTTCCCCGGGCATCATTGTTGTTTGTGTTAACCTTAGTAGCCTATCTTCTTAGGGTCTTACAGAAGGTGATTGTGGAAGGGTAAGTCTTCACGGTACCTGGAATCAACGTTGGCCAAACTCACTCAAGCTCCTTGGAGGGCATACCCACGATTATGTGTGGGAGCTTGCACTAGGGTGTAAGTCCGTTAAGCAGGTCATCAACATAACTTTTCCACCCTAGCCCAGCCCCTTCTTGTCTCATCGTCACGATGTTGGATTTCATCACCAGCTAGTGACTTTGAAATTGGAAGGTCTTGTTTGTTTGGTTTTGATTCTTAGATTTTACTAGCAGGTGTTGTTTGTTTACCCAAGTTGGCCATAGAATTTATTTCGTAAGATTTTAACTCGATCACAATTGACCCTCCACGCCGTTCACGTAGAATGAAAGGCCTACCTCTAGAAGATCTAGAAGGTTCTCAGCCCTTGCCTACCAACTCACCAGAGGGCTCTCCTCAATAGAGTGAAGTCCAAGACATTTCCACTCCACAAGTGGAAAGAAATAACTCTTTAGAACGGTTCTGAATTACCAATTCTCAAGAGGACTTCCGACTTCCTCATGACTCTGTGAGACGTATTGTTCGATTAAATTCTTCCGAAGAAATAGTTGTTGAGTCTTCTGGATTACCAATCAGACCTTTCACAAGACCTAAGGGTCAAGATCCTTTTTGGACTACTGGCATTTTTATATGGGTTCTCTTTGGATCAAGAGCAGGCGTTGATATCACTGTCACACTTGAGCTACCTAAAACATCTGATCCAGACGCAATACCTTTTACTACTGCCTATTATTTTCTTGGTTTAGACGCTCCACCAGCCGACCACATCTTGACTATCCCCCTACAAATGGTCCATTACAAAATGGTACCAGATACTACGCGTCCTCACACTGGGATTACGGTGGCTAGACAAGCTCCCATTGGCATGCCGCTTTCGCCTAGATTCACCCCAACACTTCCCCCCAGATATCATGCGTTGAATGCTTCTATTCCCGCTCCTACATAAATCCCATCCGGGACTCCTGGCATTTCCACTCCTTCTGGGAATCATCTCATTCCTGGTTTCATCCCGACACTTCCCCGAACCCCTTTTAGAGGACCTTTTCCCTCCTCTGTCGAAGGCATTGACCCTAGTGGCACCATCCAGTCTTTCACACCTTATTACCAGATTCTTGTTGGTGGACAATTTCACCAAGAAGGCCAAACCCAATTCCCATTTGCAGGACAAATACCAATTGGGACACAACCCCCGATTGGAGGGAAACCCCCACCTACCCCACCCTATCGATGAAACATACCTTCATCTTTATCCCATTATTGGAACCATCTTATCCAAAACAATCCTCATTCGACTGGGGGGAAATCGCCTCAAGTTATCTCTTTCATACCCCCTAGTATAGGCCAACCACATCTAGGTCAGTCCAATCCTATTTGGGGCTCGAATTCTCAACCCCGTGCCCCTATTCAAGGGAACATCCCTCACCAATACAACCCTATAAATTATCTGCCTCCACACCAACAACCAAATCTTCTTGGATCTTCGCATTATATGCCAACTGCTTACGATCCTACTGGTCTACTGACGGGACTCCATCCCCAAAGTCACTAGTACCCACATGTGAATAGACAGTTACCCTTATTAGCCACCCTGGACCTCCCTGATCTGTCGAGAATTTTAAATGATCCGATCCGTCACTCTCCTCAATGGCTCGCGATACCAGCCAAACTACCATCCGACATTCCTAAATTCGATGGTAAACCAGGAGAGGACCCGAACAATCATGTAATGAATTTTCACCTTTGGTGTCCATCCAACTCTTTGATGGATGACTCTATTCATTTATGTCTTTTTCAGCGAACTCTCACAGGTTTCACTGTGAAGTGGTATATAGAATTACCATGAGGCTTCTTCACCGACTTCAACACCCTCACTATGGCTTTCTTCACCCACTACTAGTTACTGATCCGTTATGAAACGGGAACCGAAATTTTGAGTTCTTTCAAACAAAACAAAGCCACTCATATCTATGATCACATTCATGAGTGGTGATGGAGATGACGTCTTATCAAACTCAAACTTTTGGATTAGTTGTTTGCAGAGTGGTTCATGAAATCATTCATGAATGACATCGCCATGGGTGGAGTTGTCACGGAAGAATAGGCGATCAGTTGTGCTCAATAACTTGACCTCATCCTTCTACTTCTGCTACTTCAACTACTCCTGTTGCTTCTCATGTAGCTGACGATGTGATTGACACTTTCCATGCCCAACCCCATTCCATCCAAGCCTCTAGAAACAACCCCAAATCCATTGATTTTAATGTTCAAAATTCTCTGTCTCCTACCCCTCCCACCGGCAAGACTTCTGAGGTGAACTCTGTTCAATCTAACCTCACTGGAAAAAATAAATCCAAAAAAGGGAAGGGTAAGAACAAGGAGCATAAAAATAATCCACAATCTAAGAATACCAAAACAAAACCTATTGACGATAAGGATAAGCGCAAACCACAATACCCTTGTCTTATCTATTGTGATGATCACCACACTAAGTATTGTCCAAGACGAGCTGAGGTTACTAAGTTCCTTCAAGGGACCCCAAAACTTCCTAATTCGGCTGTGTTGTCACAACCATTCCCTTCTCAACAACAGGTCCAATTGATCATTCATGACCAGGCTTCCCCCTCCACTACATCCTATGTCTTAATGTTTACATTTGATTCAAAGAAGAATGACATCACACTTACCACTCGAGGCAAAGATTATTCTTCCTCCAAAGAGAAGGTTGATGAAATACCTCCTTCATTGGTCCAACCATCTCCCACGACTCCACCTACCAAAGGTCCTCTTCATATCAAACAACCAAGCCTAGATACAGTTCTTCACCCTCCCCCAAAGGGTGTTGTCTGAAAATCTTCTTTCAATCCTCATGCATGTGCTGCGTAGAAATACAGTATTATCGAAGATCTGGCCCAAGCACCATCCGTGATGTTAGCCCTCGAAGTCCTTTAGATTTTTCCTATACAATGGAAGGCACTGTTGAAAGCTATTGGTGGAATAGACCCTACCGATACAAATTTAATAATTTTTGACTTGGAAGATCAAATTCCACGATTACCCCCTCAACTCACATTCCAAATACAAGTTATTATCTCCAACAAGAACATTTGTAGAACAGTTATTGATGAGGGTACCTCGACATGTGTCATGTCTATTACCTGCTGGAAAGCCATCGGCTCTCCTCCTTTAAATGAATCCCACAACACACTCAAAGACTTCAATGGCTCTGGTTTTAAGCCTTATGGTGTCCTCCCTTTATTGCCTATTACATTAGAAGGAAAAATGGTCAATGTTGAAGTGGAGGTCTTTGACGCTCCTCTCGATTACAACCTTCTACCTGGCCGTAGCTGGATCAATTCCATGCGTGCAGTTGTGTCCACTCTTTTTCGTATCATACATTTCCCACATCAAGGAAAAGTAATTAAGGTGGACCAATTGTCCTTCTTTCACTTTGATCCACGTACTAGCAATGTACCTTTCATTGCAAAAACACCCCTTGGATATGAGAATGTCAGTGTCAGTCTTCTTAAAGATTCCTCTTTGATGGGTGCTTTTCCCATTCCACCACCTGACGTTCCACATCCGTTCTTCACCTCGATCAATATGATTTTCACCTCTATTCGAGAAACCCCGTCTTATGACCCATGGATAGTACCCAACCCTGGCAATCATCTTCATTATGGAGACCAAATTCCTTTGAGTCTGGTCGAATCCTCTTATCAAGCCATTCAATCGGCAACCCCTTCTACCCCCTCTCTTGGTGAATTATTTCCGGATCCATTCCACATCATTTTTTCTATGGATGAGATGATTATGTCTGTTATGTCCATGGAAGATACCCCTTGGGACAATGGACATCATCATTCCATCCTCTTCTTGGAACAACACACCATTGAGAGTTACCAACGGATCTCGACCCCGTCGACCGTTTTCATCATTTCTACCATTCCCAAGTCTACACACGATATGTTCTATGAAGGGAAATTAAGTAATGTCTCACCCACCATCCCCCTCGACATATCCATAAAACATGGAGTTGTCGAAAATGTGCATATCGGAGCTTCGTGTTTCCATGATGAAGTTGTCACCTACAAGTCTTTTTTCCAAGAATTTCATGACGTCTTCGCATGGAGCTATGAATAAATGTCAGGTATTGACCCCGACATTGTTGTACACAAGATTAAGACATACCCGGTCGCTAAACTTGTTTGGAAATGACAAGTTTAAGCAGCCGCTATCAAGCTTGAAGTTGAGAAACTTCTCAAAGATGGATTTATTTACCCTGTGGCTCTAACTAACTGGGTTTCCAATATTGTTCTGGTTAACAAGAAATAAGGTACGATCCACGTGTGCATTGATTATAGAGACATTAATAAAGCTATTCCTAAAGACAACTTTCCTAACCCCTTCATTGACCAGATCGTTGACAATTGTTCCCGAAGTGAAATCGTCTCTCTGATGGATGGTTTCTCCGAATATAATCAAATCAATATCATACTCACAGACCAACACAAGACTTCTTTTATTTGTCCTTGGGGAACTTTCTCCTACTGGAAACTTCCATTCAGTTTAAAGAATGACGACGCAACTTTTCAGCGTGTTATGTCTTATGCCTGTCATGATACAAAGAACATTGTGCAGCCATATCTTGATGACTTACTAGCTCATTCCATGCACCATGTAGATCATCCAACACACCTCCGTGCCATTTTCCTTCACTGTCGGTTTTACCATATACGCTTTAATCCCCACAAATGTGTTTTTTGTGTAGAATCTGGCTGACTTCTAGGCTTTATTGTTTCGCATCAAGAGAACAGGGTAGATCCTTTAAAGGTCAAGGTGATTCTCAATCTCCCTCCTCCTTCCTCACTTCACCAGCTACAAAGTCTGCAAGGGAAGGAAAACTTTCTACGTCATTTCATCCCAAACTATGTTGAGTTAACTCTTGGTTTTACTTGACTGCTCAAGAAAGGTTCTAAATTTGTATGGGATACCACTGCCAACAAAGATTTTGATGCTTTAAAACTGACCTTAACCCGTACCCCACTTCTTTTACCACCCAATTACAGACGATATTATTTCCTGTATATCGTAACCTCAGACTCTACCATTGCTATGGTTCTAGTCTAGGAGGATGATTCTCATGATGAACATGTCATTTATTATTTGAGTCAGAGTCTCACGACTACTGAAACCAAGTATTTACATGTTGAAAAACTAGCCTTGGTCACCGTCCAAGCTGTTCAATGTTTCTAGAACTATATCCTTTTACGCAAGACTACTGTGATTTCCAACTGCAACCGTATGTAGCACATTCTTACACACCAATTACTAGGGGGAAAATACTCCAAATGGATCATAATACTCCAGGAGTTTGACTTAGAATTCGAACGCACTAAGTCCAAGAAATCCTTGGTGTTTTCCGAATTGATATGCGACCTTCCCTATTCTGACATGGAAAATGTAGCAGAGGATTCATTACCCGATGAATCCCTTTTCCTAATCAGTTCCAATGACCTTTGGTATGGGGATATCATCATATATCTCCAGACCCATACTTTCTGGCCCAATTTGTCTAGCACTGACCACCATCGCATACGCTACCAAGCCTGTCAGTATATTATCCTCGATGATACTCTTTATCGTCATGGGATTGACTCCATTTTTCGATGCTACCTCACATTTAACGAAGCCAAGAAATCCCTGAATGACTGCCATTCTGGAGCATGTGGTGGTCACATGTCTGGGTATGCTACTTCCCAGAAGATCTTACGAGCTGGGTATTTTTTGCCTTCTTTATTCAATGATTGTATTATTGTTGTCCAAAAATGCCATGCTTGCCAAACCTACAACAATAAAATACGATCACGCCCTACTCCTCTACACCCTATAGTCTCCATTGGACCTTTTGCGAAATAGGTTATCGATTTCATGACATGTCATCCTCACTTGGTCGGGGGGCATGGATACATTATTGTAGCCATAGATTATTTTACGAAATGGGTCGGGGCGATGCCAACATTTGACAATACAGGAAAGACTGCAGCACTATTCATATTCAATCACATCATTGCTCGGTTTGGTGTTCCTCAAGCTATCATTACTAATCATGGTAGCCACTTTAGAAACTTTATGATGTCCGAACTCACCGAAAAGCTGGGTCTTTGCCATGAAAACTAAACACCCTATTACCCACAGGCCAATGGCCAGGTTGAAGCAATAAACAAATTCCTAATTACCATGCTTCGACGAATGATAGGGATCCACAAAACTAGTTGGCACATGATGTTGTTTTTGGCATTGTGGGCTTATCAGACATCTGTCAAATCTTCTACCGAGTTTTCACCTTTCCAGTTAGTTTATGGTATAGAATCCATCTTTCCGATTGAATGTGAGATACCATATCTAAATCTCATCGTTGAACTTCTCCCAAATAATTCCGCTGAAGAAGAACGTCTGTTGTATCTTATGCAACTAGGTGAAACTCATTTCGATGCCACCCTAATTATAGAAACCCAAAAGAAACGTGTCAAAGCTCAATATGATAAACATGTCAAACAACATGTGTTCTTTGGAGGAGATCTAGTTCTCCTTTATGAACAAGATCGAGATTTGTTAGGATCCAGAAAATTTGAGGCTATGTGGCGAGGTCCTTATATCGTCAGACGGATGTTGGAAAAAGGAGCCTATGAGTTAGTGGACTATGATGGTATCCCTTTAAGTGAACCCAAAAATGGGCTTTACTTAAAGAAGTACTATGCTTAGATCATCAGTGCATGAGTGCTTGTATTTTATTGTATTATACTTTTTTTGTGTTACTTTAGTGTGATTTTTTGTTATTTGGTTTTTGCCCTCGACCGCTTACCTTGCGTTGAACTTGGTTTCCAGATGTCAGATTCTTCGCTACCCCACAATGACTTCACCGATGGCACTAGTCGTAGTACTTGGAACTTAGCTTATGTTGCATGGGAAATTTACACGCCTACAAATGCACTCATTAGTCTATGAGGTGTTTGCCTCGGTCGTGCGACCAATAATATTGTAGAATATGGCGTTGTCGTCGAATTGTTGATTGATTCTATTCACTTGGTATCTTCCACCTAGTTATATGACTTGATTCGCATCTAGTAGTACTACAGTTAAGTAATGTATATGCTATCCAAAGTCCTACTTTATTACGGGTATATTTATGAATTCGCCTCTTGGAACGTTATTTTGATTATATCGAATATCAGCACATTCCTAGATGTCTAAATACATTAAATATTGCTTTAGCTAATTATGTGTTAGACAAACATTTGGGACATTTATAAACCAATCACACATCACATGTATTATACAACACAAAATAAGTCGGTAGAAGTCGTATATATGTATATAATGATCAAAAGTTTTTACAAAAATTTTCTATCCAAAGATCAAAATATCAAAATATGAAGCCCATAGCTTCTACAAAATAGCATCATGGATGACGCTCACAATAACACACAACTGCTCGGGCTACCCTATGAAGCAGTCGACTGAGAGACTCAGACACGCTGATAGTATGGTGCTGATAACGTCTCGGGATCTCTCCAATAGTGATGTCTGGGACATCTGCAGTCAGTCCCTCTAAGTTATGTTCAATTGCCTCGTAGTCCTCAGCATCCCATCTTTCCACTGGAGCCACTTTTCCTCACCTCTGAATAGGAAATGTACGGTCAATACGACCCCACATCTGTATTGTCAAAAGAAATTTTTTATTAGGATTGAAAATATAAAAACATTTTATATAATAAAATTTGCAAAAACATTTAAAAATAAAAAAATGTGTACTTCTCACCTAAGTCACCCCACTGAGCATCCTCAGGCAGGGCCAAATTCGAATCTCCTCGAAAATCCAAACCGACATATGCGTAGTCGTCGATCATCGGCATCTAGGGCCTCAACCAGTCAAAAAATGAATCATTATATTTGATTATAGGCCATGCTAAGTGCCGAGCCATGAGGTTACACCACCTCGGCATCCTCAGATCCTGTGGAGCCGGTAAACCCCAATCTACCTATAGATGCAGCAATGGGACCCTCTCAAGGAAGAAAGACACCAAAATCGACCTGTTCCCGAACTGCTTTAGGTCGCCCCTTCTACACTTGGTCATTTGCCTTTTCATGCTACAGAGAACTGCATCCAACCAGTTAAAAACCTAAGGCTTCGTGCACTCTATTGTGTATTGCAAATAGCTATAGAGAGCCATATGTGGAGATGCACTCCCAACCATGCATGCAATGGTAAATAAGATAATCCGTAGGGTCAAATCTTGGACCCCCCAAATGGAAACTTTACCCTTGCCTCTCTCTGCCTCAGGAACACAATGTCAGCAAACATACTCTCTCATAGGAAGTCCACCACCCCTACCTCCGGTCAAAGTCGCATGGGATCCACATCGTGACAACCCCGTCAAAAAATAGATATCCTCGATATCTAGCAAAAGCATGTGGACCCCTACATGAAATACCTGTTGGTCCACATCCCACATGTGGATCAGGTACTCTAACAACTTGAGTTGGGCTCTCATGCCTAGGATACTAAAATTTTTTAAGACCCCACATTCCAGGAGAGCAACAACTATATGAAGAGCATTTTCGACAATGGCATCATCCTCCGCGTGTTCCCTTTCCCTCCATTCCAGCATCGTGATGATCAATACTTGCAATGGAGTCATGAGAAGGAAGTCAACAACTCATTTTAACCTCTTGAACAAATTTTTATTGAGCTAAACCACACACAAAAATCTATTTTTCGGCCCTCACAAGTGAAGCTTTTGCACAGTGCGAGATTCTCGCAGGTGCATTGAAGCCCACCTGCGAAAATCTCAGATTCTCGTAGGTCCTGAATGGCCCACCTGTGAGAATTCTTGAGCGCACCTACTGACCCTAAAATGGACTCAAAACTCTAAGTTTGTAGCAAAGTAACAATGAAATGGTAAAAATCCCATTTTACCCATATTTATTCACCTTTTTACTATTTTTCGTTGATTTTTATATTATTTTTATTACTTTTGTCTAAAAACCTAATACCCTAATGGTTTTGTGAGTATGGTTTTTTTCAGATAGCTGACCTAGAAGTCCAAACGATGGTATACAAGCATTTTTTCTCTTTTTTATATTCGTCACATGAACGAGTACCTTTTTAGGGTTTTGTAAGGAAAACCTCAAGCTCAGTCTTTGTTCATTCTTGCACTTGAAAATACATGAGAATGTAACCGAGTATACTTTTTTCGTCTTTTCGTCCTCGTAATGGTAACACGAAAATGAAGAAAACAACGGAGTATCCTTTAAGCTATTTTCACGCTCCATAAAATGAAAGGATTGCCGAGAAATCTTGTTATTTTCATGCTCGTAAGAGTATTTAAAGAAAACATTCGATGGGCGATTTTTTATCTCTTTTTTGGTCTCATCAAACTAATTTACAAAAAATGAACTGAGAGATTTTCTCTTTAAGTGTTTTTCAGACTCTCAAAACATGAAAAACACCCGAGTTCTATATCTTTGGACTCGTTAAACAAACATCGAAAGGCCCTTACGGGACCGAACCACTCCTT
>JASDQU010754933.1:46092-66937 GCA_032191745.1 Picea mariana
CTTAGGGTTTGTTAAACATACTCTGGGGGACTCGTCTGAAGGATGAGCTTACATCAACAAGCATATGTTATCCTCCTCAATCTTGTGTAAAAATAAAGAGGTACTCACCAGAAATGGTGGGGGAAATTTTAGGAAAGGGATATGTTTCGATATTTGTATTAGTAGCAGTAAGTGTCGCTCTTGAACATGATACTCCCTGTTCATCATTTGAATCTGGATTGGGAAATCCATTTGTCTCTCATCTGACTTACTACAAGGTCATATCTTAGGTCGTCTTTGAGTCAATGCTGCCAAGACCATTGTCATGTCGTTCATATGTTCAAGAGCAGTCCAAACAAGCCCTCCATTGAGTCAGCCATCTACAGTTTTCCATTCTTACCATGTTGGCCTTCCCTGTGTTCGTTTCAAATCATATTTGTAGTTTGACTTGCCCTCAAAATATGTTACTTATTTTGTGTCATTGATGGGGGATACATCAAGGCCCTCCTATGACGAGTCTTTTTCCATCGAATCCAACTCATTATCCAGGAATAAGACTTAGAAATCATTTAGTACCTTAGAAACTGCATGCCTTAATGGCAGGTCTCTTCACTTTTGACAGTGGATTCACATCATTGGTCCCTGATAGAGAGATTCTGTCGAATGTTCAACTTCAACTCATTTATTCACATTTTTTCAGATTGTACTTAGCTACCTTGGGAATCATTGACATCAATGATGATTTCCCTCGCACTTGTTAATGATCTTCATCAATGACCGGTAATTGAGTGGTTTCTACCGTGTTCGACTTCAACACATGTAATCACATGGTTAGATTCGTACATTTTAAACAATGGGATTGAAGACTCTGGGTCTTATCTTTTGGCCCAAGCTGTGCTGGAGTATTTATGATTTGTATTGACACATGGATCCATTTTGTATGTCACGTGGCTATGTCCTAATTGGTGTCTTCTAAACACATAGATCCACATTGTATTCCTGGTGGCTATGTGGTATTTTGGCGACATGGATCCACAGTGTATGATTAGTGGCCATGGCCTACATTTATGATTTCATTCATTTGTCGTCTAAGCATGGGAATGCCTACCTCAAAACTGGTATTATATTATGTAGATGCTATATTGTTTGCAGGTTTCTGATTAGGTGCGATCCTTGTTTCTGAGACACACACACACACATTTTACAAAGTATTTCGGCTGTCATGAGTTCCAGCTTCATACTTTGGGGGGCATTCTGTTACTCATTATTTTGGTCACTCTAGTGATGTCTCTACAGTTATGTGTTCAGGCTCTCATAAGGACTTTTTACCTGAGAAAAGTGGTTGTTGTCTTCTTCCACAAAACATATTTTTAAGATGAGTTTACAGGCTGACTATGTTGTAGGGTGAGAGAATCTTGATTCTCACAGGCAACCCTATACTTAGCCTACGAGGTGTTCATAGTCTTCTCTATAGGTAGGGTGCGAACTTGTTTTGAAGCTTGAAAGGGAGAGGAAGTTACGAAAGTTCTAGAAGAGTATCTTCTAGAAAATGAGTTGGCATTCGCATGGTTGGCATCCTACTGACTTCTTAGATTTAGTGGGATCATCCTCATCCCCTTAACCATCTCTCCTTCTCCTATATAATGAAAGGTTTCTCAAGGAAGAGGTTAAGAAAGATTGAATGGAGAATTGATGAAAGAATTGTGTGAAGATCCCCGTTTGGATTGAAGCTTGAAAACTCTATTTGTCTATCAAGTTGTACTAGATCTTCTTCATGCAAGTGTAGAGCAAGTGTGTGTGTTGGAACTAAGGACCACTAAAAGAAATCTTGCGACATCAAGGCAATCTGGTTGTATCTTCTACTTTCATCTAATATAATACAGTGGCATGTCCCTTTCCCATAAGATCACTCTTATTCTATTTCATAACTCCTTGATCATATGCATAGGTTGACATTGAATATACTTTGCTATCTTCACTTTGGTTGGTTTGTGTTGTCTTGGACCTGANACTTAGAGAAAGAGTCATGTCCTGTCATGTTTTGTTCTAGATCCAGGTGGATCTAGGGAGATCTGTTAGTGTCTGCATATACCTATTTATCCTATAACACCCACCACAGTTCCTTTCTTTCCTTCCTTAGCAAGATTGTGTGTTTCTCAAATTCCCAGTTCGTGTTCAAGTCTGGAATCCTTACGGATGGGTGGTCTACCCCATCCCCTCATTAAATCTTAAGGAGGTCTTCCCACCTACCAGTCCGATTGTAATTCATTTGTGGGTCAAAGGGTTGTTCTGATCTGAGAAATTAATTCCATCATGGTACTAGTTCGGTGGAGGTTAATATAACCATTGTGGGTCCCCTCCACCACCTTCCATAGCATTCGTGGTTTTCTCTTAGCGCATCCCCTCTTTCATCATTCATGCAACACATAACCATTTTCTATTAAAATAATAGAATTTACATTCAACGACCTTTTGTACCAAGATCCATCAAATCAAGCATTCACACTTTTAGGTTTTCCATAGTTCCTTGGCCAATATAGTTATATTTACATACTGGGGGAAATAGGGTGTTACAATTCCCTCCTACTTCAAGGAACATTGTCCTCGATGTTCTATCTATCAACATGACATGTATTTACAAGAGTAAACAAAATTGGATATGCATGTCTCATGGAATCCTCCATTTCCCACATAGCCTCATCTAGGCCAAAGTGTTCCACTGCACCTTGACCTGTGCAATGGTTTGGTTCCTGAGTGAGGTTTCCTTCCTTTCTAATATGAAATGGGGTTCTGGCAGGAATTCTCCCTCCGAATCCACCTAGATCACAGACTATTCAATTATATGATTAGCATCATGTACATATTTCTTCAATAATGAAACATGAAAAAAATTATGTGCCTTTACAGTGATTGGGAGTGCTAGCCTATAGGCTACAGGTCCCATTCTATCTACGACTTCAAAGAGTCCACAATATCGAGGTGTCAATCTGGCACATGCTCCCATTCTCAGGGAACTCTTCCTAGGTCTAACTCTGAGATAGACATGGTCTCCAATCTTGAACTCTATGGGAGTCCTCTTTCTGTCGGCGTAACTTTTCTGTCTATCCTGGGAAATCTTCTGATTTTGTCTTATTTGAACCACTTGTTGTTCAATTTCTTTCAACATATCAGGTCCGATTGTAACTCTATCCACTGGGTTACTCTGGCTTATTGGAATCTTGCACTGTCTACCATAGAGGGATTCAAAAGGACTCATCTTCAAGGATTCCTGATAATCGTTGTTGTAGGCAAATTCTACCAATGGTAGGTAGTCTTCCCACTTCTTAGGCTAATGCATTACATGCATCCTTATCATGTATTCTACTATTTGGTTCACTCTTTCTATTTGTCCATCAGTTTGAGGGTGATAAGTTGTGATGAACAATAATTTTGTCTCAAAACCAACCATTAGGGATTTCCAAAATCTTGAACTGAATTTGGTATCTCGGTCAGATACAATTTCCTTGGGCATGCCATGTAGTCTAAATATCTCCATGAATATGTTGGCAATATTTATGGCCTTGCAAGTTGATTTGATAGGAACAAAATGAGCAGACTTACTTAGTTTTTCCACCACAACCATGATGACATCATTTTTCTTGGTCAACTTTGGTAATCCGATGATGAAGTCCATGGAGATGGTTTCCCAATTCCATTATGGGATCGGTAGGGGCTATAACAATCCTGTTGGATGTCGGTGTTCTGCCTTAACTTGCTGGCATGCTAAGTACTTAGCTAAATAGTTAGCTATGTATTTCTTCAATCCAGGACAATAGAATTATTTCGTAGTGGTCATGATCATCTTCTGATATCCTGGGTGACCAATATATGGTCTCTTATGTATTTCATCCATTATGAACCTTTTCAAGTCATCACAGTTTGGAATATACAATCTGTTTCTGTAATTCAACAGCCCTTCCTCGAGCATCTGATAGACTTCATACTTTATCCCTATAGGATCTTGCCTTAGGTATGAATTCATGGTCTTGAAGAATACATCTATCTCTTTTTCATTTAAGACTCTTTCCCTGACATCCATTTCACATGTGCTTACTACTCCTAGATGAATCATATTTATATTTCTGCTAAGGGCATCGACCACCCTATTTTCCTTTCCTTTTATGTCTTTTATTTTGAAATCAAATTCACTTAGGAAAGCCATCCACGTATATTGCCTGGCATTGAGTTTTGGTTGATCAAATAGGTGTCTCAATCCACAATGGTCTGTCATAAGCACAAATCTCCTACCTAGAAGGTAGTGCCTCCACATTTTTAAATCATGTACTATGGAAGCCAACTCTAGGTCATGGGTCACATAATTGATCTCATGCTCATTTAATTTCTTGGACGGATAGAAAATTACACGTCCCTCTTGTATAAGGATTCCTTCGAGTCCTTCCTTGTAGGCATATGTACACACGAGGAAATAATTATCTGGGTCTGCAATCTTTAGAACGGGTGCATGGGTCAGGAGGTATTTCAGTTCCTAAAAGCTTTCTTCACATTTTTATGTCCAAATGAATTTAATCCCATTTTTCTGAAGGGAAATGATTGGACAGCCAATCTTGGAAAACCCTTTTATGAACCTTCTATAGTATCCTGCTAAGCCCATGAAGGATCTAATATCGGATACATCCTTTAGGGTAGGCCATTCCATAATAGATATGATCTTGTCAGGGTCTATTGCCACCCCTTCCTTAGATATGACATGGCCTAAGTAATGGACTTTCTTCTAAAAAAAATCACACTTTCTAAACTTAGCATAGAGTTGATGCTCTCTTAGTACTTGAAGTATGAGTCTAATATGTTCTTTGTTCTCCTCCCTGTTCTTGGAGTAGATTAGGATATCATCAATGAAAACCAATACAAATTTGTCCAAGAATTTGCTAAGTACATTATTCATCAAGAACATAAAAGTGGCAGGGGCATTGGTTAACCCAAATGGCACTACCACAAATTCATAGTGACCATACCTCATCTTGAAGGATGTTTTGTGGATGTATTCATCCTTAATCTGGACTTGGTGGTATCCAGAAGTTAATTCAATCTTCAAGAAAATGGAAGCACCTCCCAATTGGTCGAACAGGTCATCGATTCTTGGTAAGGGGTACTTGTTCTTTATGGTTGTCTTATTGAGTTATGTGTAATCTATGCATAGAGATACATTGGGTTGGATGCAGCCTTTATCCATCATATCCTTCAATTGTATCTTGAGCTCAACTAGATCTGGCGTTCTCATTCTATATGGCGTTCTAGATGCTGGTACCACTCCTGGTGTAATATCCCTTCTCGAAGGTAGACCTAGTACCTCTTCTGGGAACAGGTCCTTGTATTCTCTTAATCTGGGGTGGTCCTCTAGTTTTGGTTTGTCATTCTCAATAGATTCTAGTACCTGTATGGCATATAAGCAACACCGCTTTCTGCAATACTTTTTCATTTGAAGGGTCGATATTTGTCTCACTAATATAGGCTTCTAAATCCCTTGGAGGGTCATTTTTCTCCCTTCTTCATTTACACATTCTAAATTTTTATGATCATTGATAACAATCTAATTTAGTTTTGTAAGAAGACAACCAATCAATACCAATCAACAAGTCATAAGATCCTAGGGGAAGTATGTTAAGGGTCGCTCAGGTGGGAAATCCACCCATGATGAATTGAGAGGCTGGTATGACCTCTGCCACCATTATTTTGGTCCCAGTGACTAATTGCACCAACCACGGTTTAACATATCTAATTGGTTGTAGTTTACACTTATCAACAGTCTGAGGGGCCACATAACTCAAATTATAACCTAGGCCAATTAAAATAGAAACTATATGGTTGGCGATCATACCTTCCAGCTCCACTACTAAAGCTTGGTGGTCGGCTTGATTATTGTCCAAGGTTGCATAGATTCGTGGCATGATCCTAGCCACATCATTGACGGTGATATCTTCTTGGATATTGTAGATTTTCTTATTGTTCTATTGTTTGTGTGGGCAGTCCCTCAATCGATGATCTTCTCCACAACCCCAACATTTTAAGGGTTCCTTCTTTAGGTTATCGATATTTTCTGGGACTATCTTAAAAGGTTTATTTCCACTTTGAGACGGGAAATTTTGTTGATATACACTTATAGTAGGAAGGCTTATTCTAGAATATATTCCCTAGCTCTTAAATCTTGAGGATTTAAAACCCTTCTTATGGAATCTCAAACTACTCCTCTTCTTCCAGTCCTCATCAGGTGTTGTCTTACTCCCAAACTATACATAACAATACCTCACCTTCCAAATAGTTTCTTCTAAGGTATTTGGTTCTTTGAACTCAATCCTGTATCGGTAGGTTTGAGGTAACCCACTAATGAACTGCTGCATTTTTACTTTTTCATATTTTATGTAGGTTACATACCTCAGTAGTTCAAGGAATTTATTGAAAAATCCATCTATGGTGAGTTGCCCTAGTCTGAGTTCATAGAATTCCTTATTCTTCCCATACATGTATATCTCTGACACATACTGCTTCCTGAAGTATTTCTCAAACTGTTTCCATGAAAAATCCTTCTCATGGACTCCTTTCACATTCCTAAGCTCTTCCCACCAAATGGAATCCTTTCCATTCAGGTTAAAGATGGATATTCAACCCTTCAAGTTTTTAGAGTAGTCATGGACTCTGAATTATTTCTTTAAACCAAGCAGCCAAACTTCAGCCTCTTCTCCCCTCCTAATATCTCCATTGAAAGAGGGTGGTTTGGATCTCTTGAATTCTTCAGGATCATGAGTTTTGGAATGCCTTCACTTCTTTCCTTTCCTTTGAGAATGTGAGCTTGCTCTACTACTAATAGATCCTTTTTTCCAACTTCCTTTCCAGAGGACTCTATCGATGAGTGTTCCCTACCTCCAGGTTTGGCCTTCTTCGAGGTGCTTCTCCCAGTGTGGTCACTTATGCAGTCATGTTTTTGGATCTCATGTGGACTTTGACTTCGCTTCTTATGTCATCGGTCCACATGACTAGTTGCAGGTTCATGTTGTAGTTGCCTCTCTATGTCGGACAAGCTCTGTAGCAAGACTACATTAATTTATGTTTATTTTTATTGCTTCTTTATCAATCTCTCATTGTCAGCCTTGCAACTGTGTAATTTGGCCCTAAGGCTCCTTATAGTTTTAGCCGGATCGGGACGGGTTTCCATCGCCCTCCTTTCATCGGATTCTTTGTCTCTATTGTGGGAGCCATCCCCCACTTCATGACACGTCACCATCATTTATTCTTGAAGTTTTCCCATGATTTACTAACTGCTCGAGTGTTGAAAAAAACACTTATTTTTAGCTAACAGTCTATTAGTTCATGAACAATACACAGTTCAATTTCGTAAATGCACACACATAGTAGAAAGTTTCATTCTTTTCTTTAATAACAATTTTAACTAGACTTTTTAAGAAAGAGGTAAGGTAGAGTGTCATTATTTTAAAAGTACTCTAAATAGAGTTTTTAAGCGACTCGTCCATGAGCCCAAGAAGGACAAGTGTTGTAACCATGCTCTGATACCAATTTGTAACACACCCACAATGGGGAAAAAAAATAAAAAATTGTTTTTATAGGAACAGATCCTTTCCCTCTACGATTCCTAATTTGGAAACTCTAGGACTCAGCCCGACCCTCGAGTTAAGATTCTTTTATTCTCTAAGTCAAACAAGACTTTCAGACCCGATAGTCTCACCTCCTAATCAAACAAAAGTCCTCTAGGCTTCTAGTGCAAGTATTATGATACCCATGACCTTCTCCTTCGTGCTTCAGCGAAGACTCGGAGTTGGCATTAGCCCCTTTTTTCTTGGCCCCTCCTCGTATGTGACCTTGGGTGATGACCTCATGCAAAAAAATAATTGTGGGTGTGGCTAAAGGCAGTTTGAAACCAAACTATTTTGTGTCCCGCAATTCTCCTTGAGCCTCCACGTGTCCTTTCTCCAAAACCGGGGTTTGGATTGCGGCCCACCCTCAATTTTTTAAAGTTCACACACCTTCGATCCCCACACTGCTATGGGACCATCGATCTCCAGATCTTGATGGTACTATCGGAACTGATGGTTCAGATATTCCCTTTTCAAATCCACGGACCAGATATACCCCTCCTAAATCAACAGATGTGATCTCCTTCGTAATTCTGGACTTCGGAATTTTCAAATCTCAAACCCTTCTTTCCTCCGTACATCAATCTTCCGGAGTTGATGATTTGTGAACACATGTCCTCCTAAATCAATGACTCTACTTCTACTTTGGGTGTTTGACCTTTCAACTAGATCAACGGTCCCATGGCCCTCTTCTTGATCAATGGTCGAGATCTCCTTCGGGTCTCTGGACTTCTGAGATCTCAAATATAAAACTTCACCTCGTTTTCCCAATTTATTCTATCCAAAGGTTATAATCCACTAACGCATGTCCACTTGATCTGACGATCAAGGATTACTTTGGGTCCTTACCCGGAGTCCACAGATCCATGCCATGTGTTCTTCAGATCTGACGGTTCAGATCTACTTTGAACGATCCGACGATCGTCCTTTACTTCGGGTCTTTGCCTGAAATCCATAGATTCACGCCACCTTTCCTCTAGATCTGTCGGTATATATCTATTTTATCCCTTCAGCGCTTCGATGTTGTGGGCTTCAGGAGTTTCAACTCTCAATCTGAAACTCTCGAGGTGATTTCTCTGAAGTCTATGATCTATCCTCACATGTCCCTCTGGATCTGACAGCTATGAATTACTTCGAGAATTTACCCGAAACTCATAGATCTACGCCACATCTCTACTGAACTCCAACAGCTCAGATTCACTTCGGGTGATCTGACGCCTGAGATTTACTTTGAACGATCTAATGATTCAGATTCACTCTGATTGATCGAACCATTTATATTTACTTCGGATTTCCAACTCTTTGGACTTCAGAAATCTAAAGTCTCAAACTTGCCTCCTCCTTAACTCACAGTATCTGATGGCTCAGATTCACTTGGGAGATATGAAATTTGAGGTTTACTTCAAATGATCTAACAATTCAGATTCACTCTAGCTAATTGGATGATTGAGATTTAACTTCGGATTTCCAGCTCTCCGAGCTTCGGAAATCTCAAGTCTGAAACCTTGGTAAGTTCTCTCTCCTGTGTGTGTGAAGCGCTAGGGCTCATGCACCTTGCTCTGATAAGATGGTTGTTGATCCTTTGCATTGTGATCCAACGACCACTTTCTTTCCTCCTCCTAATATTCTGACTTGCTCCAACCTAGAATATTTTCTAAGTGCTCGAAGGATTCAACCTTTTCTCCTCCTACGGGCCCGTCTCCTGGATTTCATATGCGCTCCTAAAAGAAATATCTCTTTTTATCTTGATCTCCTTGAATATTTCATCATCCCACGTGCTCCTTGTGTTTTAGGGATCTTGTCAAACATAGGTTGAAGTTCAATGGCAATCAACGGTCCATAGAAATTGTGGGGCCCCAACATGCATTCTCTTTACTAGAGAGTTGGACCTACGCAATGTGGAAAGTGCTCACTCGATTCTAGTCTAACCGAGATCGTTGATCTTCTAGGCCATCAAGATCATTGGCAAGGGTGAATTGATGGTCATTAACTAGCGTTTCCACTATTTTCACCTTCACACTTCACATTGATTCCCCACCCTCGATCTTCATTCATAGATCGACGGTTCATAGAAATTGCAAGGTTCAACTTCACTATCGTGCAATTTGACATCTCGAAGCCTCGAGCTCCAAGGTTCCTAGACCCAATTTATGTGGATCTTCATATAAATCTTGGGCTATGATCCCCACTCTTAGTTGGGTTTTTGGTGAAGGGAATAGGCACTAGGTCAGAGTCTCCTAGACTACCGATCTGAAGGGAACAACTTCCCAACTTGCAGAGCTTTAAGCTCTGAATCAAGGCAAAGTAACTTGTGAGGTTACCAAACAGTATCTATGCCTAAAGGCTTGCTCCGAATCTGGAACGATGATGTAAATTTCTAGGGAAAGCTCCATTGAGTGATTAAATTGGAGTGTATGGAAAATCAAACTGAAATATAGGTTCTCAAGGGAACGAACGTAGAATCATAACTTAATCATTTAATACAAAGAAACAACCCTTTATAGACATGTAAATACTCACATGCATCCATTATTTACAATTCAAAGAATAAGGCAAGAAAACACTTATCAAAACCATAGAGCAAGATGCAACTGATGAAAGGGGTGCTCATTTCAACCCAACCATAGGCTCAGTCACTCCCAATGGATTTATCACTAGCCACCCTCGAGCTTAAGCCACGATGCTTTCATATTCAATCTCTTACTTCCATCTCAACAGAAGTTAGGGACGAAGGTTACTCTCCTTCTCCCAATACAAAAATAGATAAGGATGAAGGTTACTCTCCTTCTCCTGGCTCAATCTCTATTTTCTGTGATCAAAAATCATTATTCCTCTTTGAGTCCTTCCTCGTTCCCGAGTGTTTCCACTCTCTTCTCTTCATTTTTCCACAAGTCCTCCCCTTCCCACCACACTTCCTTTCTTGACTTCCTCTGCAAGCTTTTGTGTGGTTTGAATTCCCAGTCCTTGGTTAGGTCTAGAAGCCTTACGGATGGGCAGTCTTCCCCATCCCCTCATTAACTCTTTAGGAGGCCTTCCCACCTACCAATCTGACTGTATTTCATTCTTGGGTTAGAGGGTTGTTCTGATCTGAGAAATTAATTCCAGCATGGTACTAGTTCAGTGGAGGTTAACACAACCATTCTGGGTCCCCTCCACCACCTTTCATAGCATTCATGGTTTTCTCTTAACAAATCCCCTCTTTCAGCAGTCATACGGCATGTAACCATTTTCTATTAAAATAACAGAATTTACATTCATTGACCTTTTGTACCAAGGTCCATCAAATCAAACATTCTTACTTTTAGGTTTTCCATAGTAAATTGGCCAATATAGTTATATTTACAGACTGGGAGAAACATGGTTTAACATCTATCATGTTTGTGTGCATTGGCCTTTTTTCTTTACTTTGGTGTGCTCTCTGATTATTAGTTGGTCTTAGGATTTTATATTGTATCATGATTTTTTGTTAGTGGATCCCCCATGACTCCCTGAGTTAGCGCAACCCAGCCCATGGTATTTTCTCATTCCATGGGGACAAATCCTTTTGTATTTCCGAGTGGTATGAAGAATCATGATAGTCAACCAACACCTTGGGCCTCTAATCCTTTTTTTGGTATGCCAGACATGTCTTTTCACTCTCCATCCTCTGTTTCTTCGACTTATGTGAATCCTATTTTTGGGTCTGGGGGAATGATTCCTCCTTATTCTCCATTTTTGTTTTGTGGGGGTCATATCCCTCAACCAAATCCCATGGTTGGAGGTTGGAATCCTCCTTTTGATAGACCCAATCCTAGCTTTGCTTTTCTCGGATCAAGTGCTCAAATGGGAGGTCCTTCTACTTACTACATCCCATCCATCTATCCTTCTTCCACTATGCTAGTTCCTATGAAGGTTTTTCTCATGAAAAACATCCTTTTGTCCTCTGGTGTTTCTTCTAGAGGGAGTCAGTTTTATAGTATGGGAAACACCCTTCACAGAGTTCCTTCATCTTGGGGAAACATATATTCTCACCCGAGTAACCCTTGTCATGTCACTTCCTCTTCGCAATCAACTTCCTCGATGATGATGCCCTTAAAACCAATTATGAATTAGTTTGGAGGAGGATAATATCCTATCAGATAGGTCCATAGTGTATACTAGAACCCTTCTTGACCCCTAATTTCTAAAAACTAGTCTTTCCCATAACCTTGGTCTCAAATGTCACAGCCAGTCGTTGCTAGTCATGCTAGAAGCACAAGTCTAGTCATTGTGCGTCATACTGGCATTATATCACCAACCTATGCTAGTCATGTTGGATATAGGTCAACAACCTATGCAAGTGATGCTGAACATGTGAAACCAACTGTTGCAAGTCATGTTGGGGACACAACTCTAGTCACTGCTAGTCACAATGCACATACATCACCAACCTCTACTAATCATGTTGGGGATTTATCACTAACCTCTGCAAGTCATGTTGGAGATGAGCTACTAGCCTTTGCAATTCATGTTGGTATCATGTCACCAGCCACTACAAGTCATGATGAGGACATTGATACGATTGAGAAACCTCGACATATAGGACATAAGCCCAAGTTCCTTTGTAGACTTTTCAAAGGAGATCATATAAATCATCGCAGTTGTGCTACTTTCGTGGTACAAGAAGCACAGTCCTTGCCTGATATCCCTTCGATTTATGACTTTTCTTTGGTTTCCCAATGTTCTAATCCTTCTTTGGTTGATACAACAGTCGTGTCGATGCAATCTTCGACTGACACCACTCCTGTTTTGAGGGGTGATGCGTCTCTAGACCATGTTGTCTCACCTACTATTCAACCAAAGATGTAATAAGTGGTTGTTCCAATGCAATCTTTGGCCAATCCCACTCTTATTTTGGAGAGTGACAAGTCTAAGGAAGTGAAATTGTCGATGCAATATTCAGTCAATCTCACTCTTATTTTGGGGTGTGATGCATCTTTCAACCATGTCCTTAGAATTTCTATTTTTGTACCTTCTGAACAAGGGATAATTCCACTCTCTCTAAGTACACTCCCTCAAAGTCCTAGGACGACTTCCTTTGATTGGAATGATCTTGTAGAGCCTCGACTTTCTTCTTTGAAAGAATCATCTGTAAGTATTTTATCCTCCTTGTCTTGGCAATTTTTGAGTTCTCCCAAGCTTGTGTCAACAACCTATGATTTGTTGAATTTTTCCAGAAGTCCTGCATGGGAGCCTTGGCCTCCCCCATGATATGCTTCTTAGAAGAAAATTTGCAAGTCTTGTTTAAGCTCTTTTCCAACTTTCTAAAAAAGTGAAAAGATTTCCAAGTGAACTTGTCTCTTTCACACTCGTTACATATATTTGAAAGGACATCTATTTGGTGTAATTTTAACCCTTTTTCGGACCAAGTAGACTAATTTCAAAAAATGAATAATCTAGTCACCATTGGCTAGAAGAGTTCTCGTGGGTATTATTTTATACTTTTTCGGGCCTTGGGGAAATCTATGTAAAATGAAATTCTTTGGAGTTAAGTTGTAATAGCATTCCATTATATTGCTTGTAGTATTGATCCTATTGTCGGTTCCTGATTTCTCGTTATAAGACTTTTACCTCAACAATTTGCATCACTAGTCAAGTAGAGCCTTGTTTATATCCTTTGTAGCTTGACGCCCTATACCCTAAGAGGAAACATTCCCTCAAGTGTACATGCCCTGCATGCATTTATTTGCATTGAGAATAGGTATGTTCCACTGTTTGGAGCTAGTTTCTTACTCGAGACACTTGTTTCCTCTCTTGTATCATAGCATTCATTTTCCTATGAAAAAAAAAGGAGGGGTGGAAAAATAATACTATCTCATATTGGTAGCAGTCGTGTCGCCTTTGAACATAGCACAAAATTTTGGTTCCATTGTCATCCAAATTTTGGGTTTAGTATGACCTTAGGAATCTAAAATCGTTACTTATAGTTTACTCATCTGATCGGTTATTCTTCCAATCCCTGTGGAGATTTCATTGATGCCTCTTAGATCATGAAGTTTCATCATCAAGTCTATGTTGCCTGAGTTATCCATATGTCTCATTCTCTTTTTCAAAGGATGTCTATAATCTCGTGTTGGCCATTTCTTAGAACTCTTGACTTTGCATGTCGGTCATACCTTCAGTTTGTCTCAAAGTCACATGAAGTTGTAGTCCTATCGTGCACCCTAGTCCTACTTTCATTATGGGTAGGTAACCTTGAACCCAACATTTGACATCTCCTCATTGGTCGCTGAATGGGGGTTTTCCCTTATGTTCTACAGAAAAAAATCTATTCACACATTGGGATTCGTGTAGTTTCGTGGATTCCATTAGCCTTATTTTTTGTTTCCTCGCCTTTGTTAGAAGTATTCCTTATTGGATGCTATTCAGAGGGTATTGTTTATGCACTACTTGCATATGGTGCATGCAAAAGACACACAGGGTCATTGGTTCATGAACAACCTCTTTGTCCGAGTTCCTCTAAATCATTAAGATATTTCTTTGTACCTTGTGCTGAGTGATGAGAGATTCTTAGATGCTCTCCCTTCAGCAGATCTCCTTCCATCGACTTCATCTCATCTATTTTTTAAATGAGGCATAGAGTCTTATGAGTACCTATGGGCTTGCAGTCATTAGTGGCAGGTTCTCCTTCCATAGACAGATCAAAATACATCAATGTCTCGTGATCAATGGATTCTTCAAGTGTTCGACCTCAACACCTTTATTCACACTTGTAATAATGTACTCAGTGCCTTGATACCTAATTTCATTATCGGTAGGTTGTATCATGTTTGTTAATGGTATAACTTAATGACCGATAATCAAACAAAGTTTCATTGTGTTTGACCTCAACTCCTTTATTCACATAATGTAGACTTGCACCTTTGGAAGATCATGTAGAAGACATGGAGCATCAGTTTATAGAAGCATCTTTCCTGAGGTGTTTCTATCATTCATTGGACCAATACCTATATGAATATAGTGATCATGGGAGATTAGATTGTACTCCATTGTATACAGATATCTTCAGATTGATTTTGATACTGGTTTCCACTGGCCCTTGTTCATGACTATGATAGCCTATGGCATGTGTCTACTTTATTTATGGCCATGATAAACTATTTGGTATATTTCCACATGGATCTGCAGTGTAATTCAAATGGGAAGCCATGTGTACAAAGTAATTATGGATTGTTATATTCTCATGAGAAACTAGCACTTCTAGTTGAGTCTCCATTACTCCACTTTTTGGAATGATATTGTATTTCAGCCATCGTGGATACTCCTCTTACCACACATTAGGGGGCATCTGTTATAGAAAAGTTTTCCTCACCCCATGAAACTTTCATGGATGGCCTTTCCATTTCCCTATGGAGAATTGAAGTCCCTTGTTGTACCTTCTAGAGACAAAAAAGCATATTTTTCCACATATATGCACCCTACCATTTAGACAACATGCGTATATGCAGGTTGCACCACTGCAGCCCGCATACAATGGGTTTGGGGCTCAAACTTAAAAATTGTGTCAGGTTTCCATGTCACATGATGATATCCATGATCCTTGACCTTCCATATACTGGAAATGTTCTAAATCGAACCTTCAATTCCACTTGAATGATATAAATTAGGCCATATCTAAAACGTGGAAGATGAGATAATTCAACTTTTGAGAGAAAAGATACTCTGGAGAAATTTCACTTCACAATGAGTCTACATCCCTTTATCCTTGAAAGTATGAACACATTGTTCAACCCCCAAGCTCTTCCTTCTTTGATAGAGAGCCTCATTGTCTCCTTTATATGAGGTTGCCTTTGGTGGAGGATTGAAGTGGTGGAGGCCCACCTAAAGGGACTTAGTTTCTCGGTTCCAATGTGTGTTGTTACAAAATTTTGTAACTTATACACTTATTTTGATCATTTTTAATAGAAATACTCTTTTCTCATCCAATTGATATATTGCAAATATTTGAATTATTATTCCATGGGCGTATTTGTTGTGAATGTTAATGGATTATTCTATTTTATATGTTAACATTATATATTATCACCATATGCTTGTGTATCTTGGTTGTTTAGGACAAGTTGTAGGTATAAATATTTGAGTTGTGTGTTCAATGGTGGTATTCATCGAACATCCGGACGAGGTAGGCTCTTGATCTTGTCCTGTTAGCATTTCATTTATATAGCATACTTGGGATTAGAGTTGATTTATGTGTATCATTCCATCTATTGTGGTTTACCCCATGCCATAGAGTGATTTTCCTCATAACAGGAAGGAGATCCTCTCCACCTATGTAATGCAAGTCAATATCTACCAATGAGATCGAATGCTTGTTGACATCAATTGATTCCCAGTTGACAACATTTTATTGAGTCTATAAAATCCCAGTATTGGCAAAAGAAAAGAAAAAAAATAGACTCAAGTATGAGTCATGCACGTGCAACATAGTCTTATTTATAGTCAGAGACTATCCTTCATGTAAATGAAATTTTCAGACTCCATATATTTCCAAATATTGGAAGCGGACACAAAAACATAACCATCAACAAAGAAGAGGTTCAAATGAGCATATAGACATTGAACACTTCATTGAAATAGTGAGCACTGGCGAAAGAAATTTTTGCAACAGTTGATGGAGCAGAGCACTTATAGAGAGAATTCATGATGAGTATTTAACATGAAAAATTTTCAATGGTCAAAGGCATTGAAGAAAGGGACATTTCATAATATACACACACATAAGAACTTAAACAATGATATGATGACACAAGAATAGTTAAATTTATGAAGCCCCTTAGTAGAAGAGTTGCATAACAGTTCCTTGATTAATGACAAATGAAGCAGAAGAATGGTAGGATTGGATAATGAAGCATACCCTCGTTGATTTGATAAAAGAGCCCATGAGCATGGAAGATCATTGGAATAGACCTAGAGAGTGCCCCGAAAACTCCTGGGATGAACAACTTGCAAGTGAGTATGGCAGCCAAAGGCCATCCATGAACAATTTACGACTCTTCTTTCTCTTCTTATCTCTCCATCTTTTTTAGGTTCAGACCACCCCCAACTGTTGTTGTTGTCATCCATCCAAATGAAGGAGAAAACCATGCCAAATTTTGGAAGGATACTTCCAACCAGCATTCAAGCAAGATTCTACATTGTGACATGAGCACAAGAGACAATCAAGGAAAATATTTTAGGGAGAATGTTATATCATATTTATTCATGCTTTGATATCTATTTATACAATTATATGGATGGTTGGCGCAGTTTTACCTGCTCCAACTAACCATTGATTTAGGCTCATTTATCAATTATACACATATATTTATCCACTTTATGTTATGTTACATTCATAGGTATGATGACATTTATGAGGCCCAAGAAGCTCCCTCAAAACAGATCTAGTCAACGGAGTTGACTATCCCCTACAACACATACTATGTGTTTTAGCACAATGGTTAGATCTATTTCATTCTCCTGATACCCCTTTTGAAATATTGGGAGGACCATTTACCATTTTGGCACTACATATCTTACCCTCTCCTCTTGGTAACCCTTTGTAAATACAAGGAGGGCCTTGTGATTTTAATAGTACTTGGTTCATTTTTTGGAAGCATCTGTATGTTTCCCTTATTTAGAGAATCTCATATTAGTCACCTTTATGTCCCATGGAGGATATCCATGTTGAATATTTACAACTTCAGGAAATTCATTCTCTACAAGAAAGTACAAGAAGACCCATCTACACCATTACAGAAGACTCGGGAAGAGAAGTCAGCCCCACCAGTAAAAGACAAAATAATAAAGTAATTTGAATACCCATAATAAGAAGTCATCCCCAAACAAGCACCCAATTAGTATAAATACAAGACTGGATCATTTCATTTGGATAATCAGACAATTCCTTTTGCAGTGTGCACAAGGAAGTTGCAGCTATGGTTTTGGGTAATTTCGTTATTTATGGGTTTTTGGTATCTTGATGAGTGTGCCACAATTGGGAAGGATATTTTTAGTTTCTCTTGGTCATCTTATTGAGGCACCAGATCTTGGTGATGTTAGACTTGGGGAGGATCTTCTCTGTATGGTATTTTGGTTATTGATGGTGATGTACTAGTAATATCTTGGAATGAATTCTTCTAAAGAAAGGTTGTTGGGTTTTTCTCCCAAGGTTGGGTTTCCCAAGATAAACTCTTGTGTTCCTGTGTTGTGTTCTTGTGTCTATTGTCCATGGTGTATATTTCTAGATCTTGATATTTCCACTACATTGTTATAGTTGATATTTTCAATGTATAGTAATTATATTATAATTGTTGTATGAAAGCAAATCTTGTTATTAATCATAAGGAAATAACTATCAAATCTGAGAATCATAAAACATCAACATGGTATCAGAGCTAGTTGAAATATTTCCACTGCACAATTTATATTTTCCACTAAAATTTGTCGTTGCACAGACATGAACTTTTAAATCTCATTCAAAAACTTATTGGACAATGATAATATTAATTTTTCCATAGATCAGCTCGCCCTAGCCTAACACACCCCCTAGTGGTCTCATATTGCATCTTGTTGAAAGTTGAAATTTCACCTAAAACTCACTACTATAGTTGCAACAAATTTCTTTGTTAAGATCATTGAGCATTTATAGGGATGATTTGTGGAAAAAAATTTGTATAGAGAAACTCACCTTGCCCTAGCGCACCTACTGCACTTCTCAGTTTGACTTTCCATCAAAGTCGAAATTTTAGGGTTTACTGAAATTTTCCTGGACATTGAACTTTCTGCTATCTTGATTTCTTGATTTCCTAATATACTGATGGTGTCTAGTTTCATACTAGAAGACAAGTTGGATGGTGTTACAAATTTCATAGGTATGCACTTATATATGTTTCCAAGTTATATAATTTAGTAGAGTATGAGGGTGTTTTCAGGGGATGTAAAAGGGACCTTGTCCAAGCACTGAATTAAAGGGATCATTGGATATAGTACATTCAGAGGAATAACACACTTGCCCTAGAAATTAAGACTCTAGATTTTCATATTAGGTTTGATATTTTTATATTGCTGCATCAAAAATGAATATTGTAATCGGGACAATGGTCTTTAGAATTCTATTATTGTTGAGTACTTTTTTCTATCAAATTTTTAGTGACACTTGAATATTGTTAGTATAAAAATAATTATGTAAATGCTTATTGTTTAGTACTAAGGATGCACTTGTTTGCAAGATAGAATTGATCTCCTCTAGGAGATTTTCTTGGTTGTTGTCTTTTTCACAGGCACGTTACTTTGTAAATTCCATAGAGGTTACCATGCAGATGTTCTTGTTTTGTTTTGGGTAGGTTACCATGAAGGAATGACTGGTAGAAACACTAGATAATTGTTGTTCTTGTTCTTTGTTTCTTATTCTTGTTATTGTTCCAGGCAGGTCATAGGAGATAGCTATGAGAAAGAGCTATAGTGAAGATTGTTCTTGTTCCTATTTTTTGTTATTCTTGTTTCTATTTTCTATTCATAAGAATATTGTTCTTGTCTTATATTTTCCCTTATTATTTTTCTTTTTCGGGGTAGGTCATAGGTGGTAACTCTAAGAGGGAACTATAGTGATGGTTGTAGGAGGAAATAGATTAGATGGTCTCTAGTTTGAGACATGGACTAGACTATCTAGACATAGAGTTGTGTACATTACCATATACATCCATGTACCTAAGGATAAGAGGACGAAGTCAAAACCTTCTAGAAAGAAGGATAATTTTGCGGGATATAGAGTGTTTCACATGGAGATTGATTATGAAGAGAAAAAGGCTCTGAATATGACCATATAGATCCCTCTAGTCTAGTTGTTCACTCTTCATATCATCAGGAAGAGTCAGTAGAGCCAGTCGAGTCAGTGGATCTACCTAGACATGTTGTAGTGACCAGGAGGAGGCCAACATGGTTTCATGATACCTTGCAGGATGCAGTATGCAATGAAACTCCCCATGATACTTTCAGGGAGAGAAAACTACCTCATATATTCTTGAGTTCCATGGAGTCACATCATTGATTCCAAACCTTCCATTAATGAGGAGGAGCATGTGGATCCACCAATGGTGAGGCAGGTGGTCCCACCAAGTACCATCTTAGAGGGAGCAAGAGGGAGTCAACCCTTAGGATCCATTAGGGAGGAAAAAAACCTAGAATAATTCATTGGAGATCATACTTCATAGGAGATCAACATCTGCAGATGGAGAAGATGGCTTGAGAGATTGTACAGACTCACAGGGAGTCATGTTTCATAGGGAGCATGGTACTCCATGATCGATAGATACTTCATGATATTTTATTTAACCAAGAATGATGTAGACCCAGAGTGAGCCTAATCTCAAAGAGAGTCAGTTGGCTTAGAGGGAGAGCCAAATCATGCATAGGGAGTTCCCCCTTAGATGCAGATAGGAGAGAGACATCTTTTAGGACTGATAGGCAGGTGTCATGATTTGAGGAGGCTTCTAGGAGATGTGAGATATCCTGGGAGGATACATTTGTTCCAATCAATCTTGCTACAGTGACAGAGGAGAAAGTGAGTCAAGAGGATTGGGTATGGATTTTTTCTTAGTCACAAAGGGAGAAGCCAGTGAGGTAGACTGGATAGAGAGAATTACTCTAGTGACAGACAGACTTGGCCTCAGAGTTCAAGATGGAGGATCTTGGTTGGATGTACTCTTGGGATTAGAGGTGTGACGAGATTATATGTCATCTTCCTCATTCAGGGGATACTGATGAGATTCGATATGATGGTATGCAAGTCCATGACTGCACCTATGTGTTGGAAATATGGCTACAGCATATATGACGTAGACGGTCAAGGTTGTCATTGACGGCAATCGGTTGGCTTATGGAACACGCACAAGAGATGCTGGAACATAGAAGCTAGAACGCAAATGCTGAAACACAAATGCTGAATATCAGATGCTAAAACGTAGATGCTGAAACACAGTGATGAAATAGAGCTGGAACGCAGAAGCAGGAATACAAATGCTGGCACACACAGATGCTAAAACGTAGATGCTGAAACACAAATACTGGAACACGACTGCTGGAACACGACTGCTGGAACACGAATGCTGGAACATGAATGCTGGAACACGACTGCTGAAACATGACGGCTGGAACACGACTACTAGAACATGACTGCTGGAACACGACTGCTGGAACATGAATGCTGGAACACGACTGCTGGAACATGA
>JASDQU010754934.1:23655-42442 GCA_032191745.1 Picea mariana
TAGAGATGTATTCTCCACCATTATCGCTCCTTGGAGCTTTCACTTGCTTCCTCGACTCTTTCTCCACCAATGCTTTAAACTCACAGAACTTTGAGAATGTTTGATCCTTCTTCTGCATGAAGAATATCCAACATTTACGAGAAAATTCATCAACAAAAATAACATAATACCTGTGTTTTGTTGTTGAAGCAACTGAGAATGTTCCACATATGTCTGTGTGAAATCTCTCCTGGATTACCGAAGCACAGTTCTCCTTTTCATGAAAGGTGGACTTTACATACTTCCCCAAGGTGCACCCCTTGCACTTATCTAACTGAGCAAGTGTTCCCATTGGAAGTCCAGTAGATATTTGTTGCATGATCTTCAAGGCTCCATGATGAAGATGGCCCAATCTCCTGTNCACTTTTTCTGCCTTGCCCATCATGGCACCGCAGCCATCTAGCTTCAACATGTAGAGATTCTTAACTCGAATCCCTATATTCTTGACTTGATCCATTTCTTTATGTCACGAGAAAGATTTTCCATCACTGAAAACAAAGTCATAGCCTATGTCCTCCAACATTGCGACTAAGACCAGGATTTTCTTCAGACCTGGAACATGCATAACATTTTCAATTGAAATGGTTTACCTGAATCCCTCTGAAAGGTAATGGTACCAATACCAGTCACACTGTATCGTCCATCGTCACCCATATCTATATGCATTCTGAAATCTTTCTCCTCCAAGTCAATGAAAGACTCTTTATCTCTCATCATGTGGAAGGAAGAGCCACTATCCAAATACCACACTGATCCCAATGCACTTGATTTCATGCATGTGATCAAAGCAAAGTCAAGTTCAAATTGTGAGACAAGAGCCTCACCAGTTGCAACTCCAGCAACTGTCTTGTTCTTCCTCTTCTGCGGATAGTTAGTAGCGAGATGCCCATGTTTGTGACAGTGAAAACACTTCACCTTGGACAAATCTAGCTTCTTGACTTTAGACTCGGATTTTGAATGGAATTTATTCCCTTTCCCTTTCCTTGCCTTGGCAGTCAAGGCACAATCCTCTTCATCATCACGGTTTGATGAAGATCCATCTCTGGTGTTTCGCTTGAACTCCTCTTGCACTAAATCTGATCATAGTCGTTCCCAATCTGGCAATTTTTCCCTTCCATTGATATAGTCTTGATAACTGTGCCAACTCTTGGGAATTCCTAGGAGAGGCAAGCTCACCAAATCATCAACAACGACTGTTATTCCCACACTTCCAAGATCATCTCAAAATTGGACAAACTTTGTGAGGTATTTTGGAATGGTGTCTCCATTCTCCATCTTGATCTTCCTGAGTTTATCTTTGAGCGCCAATTTCCTATGGTCGCTATTATTTTGGAACAGATCTATCAAAACCTTCCACATTTCATGTGGTGTGGTTTTCCCATGGAGACTTGAGACAATGTGGTCTCGTACTCCCTCCAATAGAATCCTCCTCGCCTTTGCCACTTTATTTTTCCAAGCATCAAGATTTGTAGTGTTTGTCACATTCATCTTAGGAACATCTTTGTCAATGTATACCTTCAAGCCATTATCTTCAAGTAGTGCTTCCATCATTTCCTTCCAAGAAATGTAGTTCGATTTTCCCTCGAGTGCATACTCCAACCTCAAGCCATTGAAAGACATTTCGAACTTGAATCAATTGTCGCACCAAGAAAATACTGCAAATTCGTATGTTATCCAACCACAAAACTCAATTGTTGCAATTTTGCTTGCCCTGGGAGGTTCACACCCCACCTGAGAGTAGCCTAAGGGAAGTTTGCACCCTACTAGTTTCTAGCCTGTGAACTTGTTGAGGATGTTTGCACCCTACCAGTGTACAGCCTGCGAGAATCACAGGGAAGTTCGCACTATAATGCATTCTGGGGTGAGGGAAGTTCGCACCTCTCCTTTAATAAACCTATGAGAATATTGATGAATTTCGCACCTCTCCTTTGAGTAGGGTGCGAGAATTTTTGCTCCCAGAAATGTTCATAGTTTTCAGTACTAAGGTTCACACCCTGCTAGAGACGGGACCTGCGAAAATACTATTATTTTCGCACCTCACTTTCTTGGCTCTGTGACTCTGATACCATGTATAAATTTCAACACAAATTAAGTATTTCATGTGATTCTCCTGATCTAACAATTATATTCCACTGTTAAATACAAAATCGCTTCTACTATTATTCTTGCAGAAAATTAAACCATGATCACAAAGTGAAATATCAAGAACACATAACACATAAGTTTTACCGGGAAAGCGTAAAGCTAAAAACCCCACTATCATATATTATGTATATCATGGATCATGAAACAATATCATACAAAACTCTAATCCAAGAGGTCTTAGTATAATAAAATTGTCTCACACTGTCATACATAAATCAACAAATACATGTGCCAATTATCTGTGTCCAGACAGCTTGCCTCCTCTGCACAATCCCTACAATTAGAATTCTCACAATGAATTTGAATTGCCTAGTTTGCACATGCTCATAAGCATATCCACTGCATGTGTGATTGCATGAGTGCACTTCACTCAAATCACAACTGATAGCCAAACTGTCCCTTTCACCTGTTATCTCAACTGGGTCTCCACTGGATTTGACAAGCATGTAGTTAACCGTGGTGAATCTTCAGTTGCATGTGAGTTCACTTATTTGAATTAATTAATAATTAATTCACTAAACTCTCACTAGTGCAAGTTTAGTTACAACTAGTACAACTGATCTTAACTCACTTAACTACACTTATAATTATGTTACAATTCCAACTCACTCAGTTATAAATGAGATAATAGATTAATATTTATTGTCCAATTTATTTAAGGGAAAAGTAAATTAGACACATGTTTCTTGTTGACTTTTTAACAAGGCATGTGGGGAATGAGAGGTTGCAGGCTATTAGTTGAGTGAGCACCTGAGACGAAGTCTTTCCTGTTGTCCATGAGCTTTAGCCTGGATAGGAATCTGTTTAGCCTGGGTGGAGTTCAGTCCCAGCTCGAGGGTGATTCACTGTTGAGAGTGATGAACAGTGTAATCTATGGCTGGGAGGTTCGTGGATGGTCTGTAAGAAGTTGGTGACAGTCTTTTAAAAGATAACTATCAATTGTATGATATATGGATATGCTTTTTTGTTATTAACATGCCCATGTTACGATTTTATCATATATGTGACTATGAATGCTTGTGTGCTTATGGGTAATTTCCTGTAAATGAAGCATATCGGTAATTACTATTATTTTAATATAAAAGTTGTGAGTTATAGAAAGTAATGGTTTGTTTATATTTAGATGTAAAGCTTTCGCGAGCGTGTTGTATGTATATGTTTTAGTTTCATGCAGTCTAAAGAGTAAATTTAGGTGGCATTGCGTAGTTGACTACTGGGTATGCTCCTGTATGTTCCGCAGTATGGGAACAAAAATGTTCCCTAGAGTAGCATGGTCCGGCCTCATGGCTGGAAATGTTACCGACTGGCGTTAAAGCATGAATGGTTGCTCTAGAGTGGTATACCCCAACCTCAGGTTGGTCGAGGGGGTTTTTACACTTTCCAAGTGACCTGGTTGTGCACAGTTATAACAAATGATCTAACCCCGACCTCGGCCCATGCCTCCTCCTCATCCTCTTCCTCTGAATCTTCCACGAGGGTTGAAGTTTCCTCTTCCTGGGGAGGTAAACTGTGTAGTATTTCCTTCTTGTTATACTTCGCCTTGAATTCTATATGTGTCTCTTGATATTTCATGCAACAGTTCATAAGCCCTACAATCTTTCTCATCATGGCCCACAAATTTAGAGAATGTGCAATAAAGGTTTCTAGGTGTCTAGACATATTTTTGCATGTAATAACATTCTCCAGGGTGATGTCTATTTCTACATACCTTGCACCAAGGTAGAGTAACCTACTTCAAAGGGCTCGAGGCTCCTAAAGCCAAGTACTCATGAAATAGAGGATAGTGCTCCTTGTCATGACATTCTGATTTGCATCTGATACACCAAATACCTTCTCTTTTATATTTTCCCTTATGCTTTTTCATATATTCGATCTGCAATGATAAGATAGTTAGCTGACTCAAAATTTGACTCATACCTGAGCTGGATTCCCCTATAGGGGTTGATTCTAGTTTCATAGCGATCTCCAATGCCTCAGCTTGTGAAGCGATCTTCTGTTGCATCAGAGGGACTCTGATGTGTGGTAAGAGGGAAACAATGAACCATTCTTTATCATGTTCATCTAGAATTTGAAAACTCAAATAACCTGTGAGGTTCTTAAACCTCTGATCAAACTCCCAAATAGGTTCAGCTACTTTCTACGTGATTTCTTTCAACTCTGTGATGCACTGCGACTCCGACTTGGGTTTATTGAATTCTGAAATCAACACAGTTTTGATCTCATTCAGCGGTTTCGACTGTGAAACTCCTTGGAGGAACTTCATGTACCATCTTAGTGCACAGTCTCTTGAGGTAGTACTAAACTGATCTCTCTTAACAACTTCATCAGTGACATTCTTAATACTCCATACAGCTTCGCATAAGAACCAATGTTGATCAAGATCTTCAGATCCATCTCCCCTAAAGGTGGGTAACCTCATCTCATCTGCCATAGATCTTCCTAGGGTTCCTGACTAAGTATGCATTGAACCACTTGTACCAGTGCTCTGAGTTCTCTGATAACTTAGGTTACTCTGGTTACTTAATGTTGTTAACACAACAAGAGGCGTAATAGTACTTACTTCAACAGTTTGTGCAGTTCCTGAAGTTTCTGACTCTTCTCAGCGAGGTTCTTCAGTCTTCCCTTCTTCTTCCCTAGTGGACTCTAAATGTTCCTCATTCAGTAACTCTTATTCTTCTCCACTATAGAACCCTTCTTCCTGTGCTGGTGGTTCGTTATTTTGCTCAAACAAGTTCACCAGAGGAACTTCTCTGAAGGTTCTCCCACTGTGCGTGTGTCCGACCTATGTGTCGTTGTTGTTGTCTGAATTCTTGAACATTATATTTTTCAATCTAACCCACCACTGTATCTTTAGGATGTTCTTCTCATGCAATAGCATCTTGATCTTCAACTTTAGAAAATGTAAACATTTTCATCTCGGTCCCTTAAAGAAATATCTCTCTTATTTTCTATATGATTCTACTCTATCAATAGAAAAATCAGTAATGTACCCTCCAATGGTACTATCAAACCAGTGATCTACTGCTCTTGACATGGGGTTATCAACTCTCTTGACCTTCTTGATCAGCATCAACATCCAAAACACGGGTGGTCTAAGTATGATTTCAAACTGGGTATCTTCTAATCTAGCTAGCCACTCGTATAGCTCCTTATGAATTCCTCCAAAGAAAATCTCGGTTATATCAGTAAAGATATACCTTCCAAACCAATACTCTATACTAATATTAGGGTTTTTATTCAGATCTTCAATGAAGTCCTTCTCTTGTTCTTCTTTCCACATCTAAATCTCTGTCTTCGATGGAAACCACCTTGATATTCTCTCAAGAATATCCCGGTCCCAGCAATAGAACCATTTGTTGGCATAGGGGCAGACCCAGGGTTCATTTCTAACAGCGCACCAACAATCCCTAACTATTGGCCCTTTCGGAAACATCTGCAAAGTAGGTGCAGTCTCACCCAAAGTAGCTATAGGGGGTTGCAAGATGCAGGTGTCTACAACCAGAGGAAATGCAAAGTGGATCCAGGGAAACACTCTCACACATATCTAGTTAGTCTTTATCTTTCTTAAGCCTATTGCGCGAACTATATCTCATATCTAACACAATATTGCATTAACTGTATATCAGAGATCATAAGAACACAACATCAATCACACTCAACAACAAGATATACATGGTTCACCCTCTCCTTAGGGCTACGTCCACATAACTGTTCTTTATAATATATTAGATGAAAGCATACAGTTCTATCTGCACTCTTAGCTTGCAGATCTCTCTTTCTCTCTCTCCCCTCCCTGCGCACCCAGCTATAGGGTTGATATTCACACCCAATTGAATATCGTACAAAACAGACTTCTCTCACCACACAATACTTCTCTCTCAGCAATAAAAACAATCATTCATCATACATAATCGACCCCATCCCAGGTCCTCTTGACCTTTATTTATACATTACAATGACTCTCAGAAAACCTTAGGTTGAAACCTAGGTGTCAAATACCTTAAATACTAAAACCCTAGGTGTCTAAAACCCTAGGTCAAATTGACCCACGTTTTCAGGGCTTTGCCAACCTATATTTACTTCTTTCCTACGAGGTGCTCCAAAGAATCCATTGGTGGATTTTTCAACTTGTTGAGTTTTCCATGATCCATCTTCCTTGCTGATCGATCTTCCTCGATCTCCCCATCCAATGACTTGCTTTCTCTTACTTTGCTCCGTCGTTTTCGCTCTTTTGGCCACTTCGACCCAATCTCAGTCAACTTGTCTTTCACGCAGTTCACATTTTGCGCTTCTTTCCTTAATATTCACAACCTTCCATAACCAAGGGCCAAAACTATCCATATTTTCTCTATCCTTTGTTTTGTGGGTTGGGGCCACCCTTTCTTGTCTTTTATTGTGAGGGGTTCCCGGGCCCAAATTGTCGCGTCTTTTGTTTGAGCTTCTACTCATTTTTGGCGACATATCGGTAGGTCATGCCCAAGGACGAGATGTCCAGAAATTCCATTTCGATCTAGATGTATCTATGCAGAGCACCATGATATTTGAGCACCATATGTCACTCTGAATCTTTGATACCCAGCTTGGTGTGCAAGGTATGGAAGATATTTGTGAACTCTGGCACTGCTTGGTCTCTTTCTTGCCGCAGTGTGGTCCATTTGGTATACAAGTCGTCATAACTTCCAATAGGGTAGTATTGTTCCTTAATAGCATCCCTAAAGGATTCCTAGGTGGTTGTGACTATAAATAACAAGGGTTCCTCTATTTACTTTTGCTCATAGAAATTTTCCCACCAATCTTTGACATGGGGAACGGCTTTGAGGAGCGCAAAAGTAATCTTTTCTCTATTTGAAAAGTTATGGACATAAAAATACCCTTCTAGTATATTCAACCACTTGTCTACACCATCTGCGTCTATCTGACCTTCAAATATATGAATATCAAAGTTTATTTGTACCTTGAAGGGGGTGGCACCTCCGCTCGAAGAAGATGTGTCGCCTGTTGGTAGCCGCCGAAGGATTTGGGTGAAACTATCCATCATCTCATTCCTCTGTTGCATGAGGGATTCCTCAAGCAACATTTTGAAAGGATATCATGTCCCATCATCTTTCTTTTCTCTTTCCATGAGAGGTCTCTTGGGTGTGCAAGAGCTTTGGTCCTCAAGAGAAACAAGCTCGAGACCCAATTCTTTGTACTTTGACCTCATTGGGGACATGCATTAAGACGAAAAGGAAAAGACTGCTTTGATACCACTGATCCAGATTATATGAGAAGAACGAAATGACTACGGATTATTAACATATTCTTAACACAGAATAATAGAGATATAGTAAAACTAGTTTTCTATTCAATAAGGAAATAAGCTGAAACTATAAAATGCAGCGGAAAACAAGCTTGCTGGAATGGTGGCGGCTTATCTCTGAGGAGAGATGTGACTATTGCACTCATTCGCAAGAAGATAATTACAATGAGTCTCTGAATGCCTTTTTACAATAAATAGGAGTTTAAAAACCCTAGACATCCAAAAACCTAACCCTAGGAGATGAAGCGCCAAAAGTCATGTGGGCCCCGTTTGGGTAAGTCAGTACATCAACTTCCCGGGGTTGTAACTTTTGCATACGATCTCCGTTTTAGGTGTACGATAGCCCATTGGAAAGATCTATTTGTGGACTACAATAGTTGTTGACAATTTCATGTTGAAATTTTCCAACTACAACATACCCAAAAAAATGTCGTTTAGGGCCTCAAAATGGCTCCAGACGTTTAGGACCCGAAAAACTGCTAAAAATAGTAAATTACGAAAATTGTCAGAAAGTTGTTTTGAGCTAGCTGGAAAAGGTGGGTGGCCACCGATATCCACTCAGATCACTAGCATTGTAGAGATTGAAAATAGAAGCAAGCTCCAAAGTGAAGGCAGCTCAAGAACCTTTAGCAGCAAAAAACACATCTTTGATAAGACATCTAGGGCAACTTATCAATCTCAAGAAGATTTGGCAAAACAATATGCTGAGAAAGGAAACATGGCTATGGGTGAGATGAGGGATTTAGTCCATGAAGTGGAAAATATTTCTTAGCACAAATATTCTCTATTCACAGTAAGGGATATTGAGAAGAGAACCTTTAATATAGTAGTTGCAGATGAAGAAACAGTATCTGAGATCAAGATAAAGTATGACAACATTAGTGCTCCAGACAAAGTCAAATTCCATAAGAATACCAATGATATGTTGTATTCTGATTACCTAAGTTTAAGCTTGAATAATTCAAAGTTGTCATCTTATGTAATGAAATTGGAAGGGCAGTTGAGGCAAGAAAAATCATCTAGCACAGCTTAGCAGACTTAGGTCAAGAGGATGGAATCTGAAGGCCCCCAAGGGGTGAAATCATCATTGGATGAGAAGGACAAATTGATTCAAAGTTTGAAGAAGAAACTAAAAAATGTTTGCCATAGAGAATCCACAAACAACAGAATTGGTTTCTCTATAACAAGAAAAAGAATCATTTCAACAAGACGCATTAGACTACAAAGCTAGGGTGTTGCAGCTTGAGAAAGAAAAGATGAAATGGTCATAAGAGAAAAATAGAATTCTTGAAAACAGTTGTAGTTGTACCTCCCACTATAGAAGTTGGGCCAAACATTGAAGGACTTGTCCAGTCTATGTCACAAGTTAGCCTGAAGGTAGGAGAAATCAAGGGGTTAAAAGGGGACATAGAGAAATTGAATTAGGAAATGTAAGCAAAGTATGAAAGAATGACTCAATTTCAAAAGGAGAATCAAGCCTTACAGGAAAGGATAGACAAGTTGAAAATAAGATTAAGGGGTAAAGGACTGTTGCAGGAATCAAAGAAGATCATCTTGGATTCTATAGTTGTTGAAGCTTCCAAGTTCATAATGTATTTGAATTTCATCAATGATAAAGACAACATGGCCAACACAACCAGAAGCAGATGCATTGTTGTAAATGAGACTTTAGAACTACATTAATCATCTGGGCCAAGAGGGTTATTGCTAGACATAACCTATTGAAATCAGTCCAAACCAAGGCAACACAGATGGAGCAAAGTGTGCAAGAATTCAAAGATCTATTTGAAGAATTGTTTATTAAAGGCCTCCCACCATTTTGGGATGGCAAAGGAAAATTATATGATCAATAATAATACAATGCTCACCTCACTTAGTGCATAATGGACCACTCCAAGTTTGAAGCATCGGAGGAAAACCTGAAAGGAGAAACCCTGGTTGAACATCTGATTATAGATTTTGAGATTCTAAATCAGTTCAAATAAGTGAAAGTTGGACAACCAGTCATGACATATGCCTCTTGCATTGAATTGGAGATCATGATCGAAGAAATGATGGATTATGATATAACTTCTGATTTGCAATGGAAGGAGATAGTACGGCTAGGTAAGACAAAGTGCAGTTTTCCAGGGGACAGTAAATTACGTCCACGTGTCACGAAAGATGGTCGATCAAGTAGAAGACCAAAATAGAACAAGTGGAAAAGAAAGGAGTTGAAGCTTCATAAGATTTAGAAGCCAGATCATCAAATGTTTTCTTGTTAACCATTGTAATCGATTCCAATAATGAAACTGTCATTTGTAATTATTGGAATCAGTTTCAGAAACTGAAACACTTCATTTCAAGCATTGTAATCGGTTTCAAACTGAAGGAACTCAAAATTGTATAAATATTAGGAGCTCCAAACGCATTAAGGTTCAGTAGAAGTGAAAGGGGACAATTTTAAGTTGTTCAGAACCTGAATGTAATTTTCTGAAGCTGAATTGAATACACATGCAGAAGTCTTGAAGTTTCCATGAAAAGATTCTAATGGTGGTGAACTGAGTTTTGTCTCTTTTCTTGTATGTATTTCCTGTATTTCTAATTTCCTTTTCACTCTCTTCTGTTTAAATTGGATATTCAAAAGCCCATAATTCATCTTGTGATGCTCTCGACTGAAGCAATTTAAACTGTGTTAAGTTATTCCTAACTAATTTAGAATCCATTTATTTAATGCTCTAATGCAGTTATATGTTTTCTTTTCTTCCTACACTCTGCAAGTTTACAAATTATAACTCAGGTTTATTGTCTCATTTATCCTTTATCATATGGAGAGTTCTACTGGCCAATCAGTGTTTCCATTCATTTTCAAAAGTTTGACTCCATAGCCCTAAGTGTCCCTCCCCTTCCTTTCCAGCAAATTTATTAAAAAAAAAACAAACAACATAACCTAGCCATTGATTGTCAAAGAAATACCAAGTGACATGAGAGAGACCTCTATGAGCTGAGCAATCTAGTACCCAGCTCTAAAGTTGGTTTGTAGGGTACCTCTGTCGTTTTTTTATCATACAAACAAATTTACAGAGTGCTAACAGGGTTGTTGACTAATCCAGATCAATGGATTAAGGGTTTGGATGCCACGGGATCATATATACATATTATATTATAAACAATGATGAATATTATGAATAGAATATTATAGGTGTGGCTCTAAATAGGTTTGGGTTTCCAGGGTAAAATCTTGGTGTAATGTGTGTGTGTGTGTGTGTCATTGTATCTTTTCTATTTTTATTAAGAATCTATTTGCAATAATTAATTTTACATGGTTAAAATACACATTTGGTATCAGAGCTGTTATTGGCTTCACTAGGATTCCTTTGTGGCTAAGGTTTTGGCTCGGGTCTGTGATAATCTTTGTTACAGTGGGAGATCTACGATATCGATTCTTCAAGTGATAAGAAATGGAAAGTAGTTCGAAAATAAAGATCGGGAAATTTAATGGAAAAAGTTTTGATTTGTCAAGCACAATATAGAAAATCTATCGATGGAAAAAGATGAGTGGATTGTTGTGGATCTGGGTATGCACCTATAGGAATGTTAGAAAAATACTGGAATAAGTTGGATCAAAATGAAAAGAGAACAATTTGGTTGTGTCTCTTAGATTCAGTATTACTAAATGTGTTAGGGGAAGCTACAACCAAGGAATTATGGGATAATTTAGGGGCTTTGTATCATTCAAAGTCCCTGGTAAACAAATTGTTCTTGTTGAATAAGTTGTACAACCTTAGGATGAAACATAGAAACTCAGTGACTGAGCATCTAAACACCTTCAATACTCTGGTAAGTCAACTATTATATATTGCAATTAATATTTTTGATGAAGATAAGTGTATCAGTTTATTTTTCTCTTTACCAAACTCGTGGGATATTTTGGTTGTGGCCATAGATAGTAATACAACTACTTTAAGTTTCTATGATGTGGTCTCATACTTGTTGTCAGAAGATATGAGATGGAATAACATAGAAGGAAAGAGCACAAATGCATTATTTGCAAGAGGATGATCCCAATGAATAAATATATCTAAGTCCTAAAGTGGGAGATCTAAATCTAAGGGAATATTTAAATCTCCCAGAAATTTTGTAAAGGTGTGCTAGAGATGTGGAAAACAAGGGTATTACAAGAAGAAATGTAGATCCAAAAGTGTTGAGAGAGTGAAGGGATCTAAATATCCTCCTTCTAAAGAAGAAAAAACCTATGAGGAAAAAGGAGGGGAAGTGTACTTGGTTTCTTCAAGCACACATTCAGATCATGAGGCATGGCTCATTGACTCAGGTGCATCCTTTCATATGACTCATGACAGGGAGTGGTTTTGCAAATATGAAAGGTATGATGGAGGTGATGTTTTCCTAGGTGATGACTCGACAACCAAAACCATAGGATGAGGAAAAGTCAAGTTGAATCTCATGGATGGAAGGATTACAACACTTCCTAGTGTTTTTCGAATCCCATGATTGGCCAAATATTTGATTTTTGTAAGAAAAATGGACGATCCAGGGGTGAAAATAGTGTCTAAGAGATAAGATTGCAGAATGGTTCGAGGAACAATGGTGTTGTTGAAGTTGGTTTGGAACTATCTATAAGTTTCAGGGAAGCACTATTGGTGATGGGTGTAATAGTTCTGGTGGTCCTGAGATTAGAGTTGAAGAAGGAAAAAGTCATACAGGCTCTGGGGAAAAAACTATGTTGTGGCATCAAATACTTGGGCATATCAGAGAGAAGGAATTTCAACTACTACATGGTAAAGTTATGGTTGAAGGTATGTCTAACATCTCTTTGGATTTTTATTTCTATTAACATTGAATATATGGGGAGCATAATTGGGTAAGATTCCCCTCTGGTGCAATAAAAAAGAAGAGGGAATTTTATAGTTGGTGCACAATGATGTGTTTGGACCCATGTCAATTCCATAACTAGGAAAATATATGTATTATGTCTCATTTATAGATGAATTCTTGAGGAATGCATCAACATATTTCCTCATGAAGAAATATGAATTCTTTGATAAGTTTAAAGAGTTTAAGGATCTTGTGGAGAATTAAATAGAGAAAATAATCAAGGTGTTGAGGATGAATAATGGTGGAGAATCCTATGGAAATGAATTCAAAGAATTGTGTAAGAAGTACGGTATAGAAAGGAAAAAGAATACTCCATACACACCTCAAGAGAGTGGAGTTGCAGAAAGGATGAACATGATACTGGTGGAAAAATCAAGGTGCATCCTTAGTGGTGTCGGGTTAGGACAAGAATTATGGGTAGAGGTAGTGGGTAATGCATGTTACCTAGTCAATCGATCACCCTCATCAACATTGTATGAAAAGACTCCACATGATGTATAGACTGCTAATAAACCCTCTCTCACACATCTCAAGGTATTTGGTTGTGATGACTATGTTCACGTTCTAGACGAAAATAAGAGTAAGGTAGATAAAAAGGATGAAAAGTGTATCTTTATTGGGTATAAATATGGTCTGAAATGTTATAATATTTGGAACCCATAAATTTAGAAGGTATTGTATAGACAAGATGTGGTATTTAGAGAAATCAAAGATGTTTTCAGAAAGGAAGTCCTACCAAGGAAGGAAGAACAAGAGAAAATATAGTTTGAGTTGAATGACAATGAATCAGACTCTACAAAAGAACATGAATCAGAAGAAGAATATCCTCATACTCCAATATTGAGGAGATCGGTTCGGAAAGAAGGCAACCATACAAGTATACTCCACCTCATTTCCATTCAAAATTTTCTTTGTTTATTACTGATTATTATCCTAGAAATTTTAGGGAGGTAGTGGATTCAGAGGATGGAAAACTCTGGGAAAAGGCCAGGGTAGAAGAAATGGAAGCCTTGTGTTAGGATCCAGAAATGTCCCTTTTTCACTATATCTTTTGCTCATTCAACCTTATCATTTCTATGCTAAAATGCCTAATATATTGTTTGCTAAGACCTTTTTCCCAAGGTATGAATCATTGATCTTGCTTTTGTATTCTTAATTACTTAACATGTTTGATTGGTAGTGTTTCTCATATTTTATCCATGAATGTTCAACCAATGCTCAAAATGTGTAGATTAATGAAAAACAACCAAGTCTTGAAGAAAGATCGTTGTTGTTACACCAACTATTACAGTTGTGTGCCAGTTCTACATGTTGTTACACGACTACAACAATTATGCACCTTTCTTGGAAGTTGTTACACTTGTCGCAACAGACTTCCATTGATCCTGGAAGCTGGTATACCATTAAAATCTATATCCTGAAGACAGATCCTCAAGGCTGTTACACGTTTTGTCTTACGCTAGTGATCAAGACTATTTCCAGATTTTGTAATGATGACAGATATTTTATATCATACGAACAGCTTGAGAATCTCTAATTCTCAAGGTTGTTCTGAGTCTGTTTCAACTGAATGTCTCTGTCTTTAAATAACAGATCTTTTGTAATCATTAGGGAGTGGAGATTAGTTGTGGAACAGAGAGTGAAGCGAAGCATTTTGTATCTGAACATTTTGACGATTTAATAAAGAAGTGATTTGAGTTTCTCCAACCTACTGTAGTCTTTTCAAGTGGATTCATTGAGAAGGGAAGGGCCCACCTTCCTCACAAACTCCCCTCTGTCGTGAGTTTTAGATTAACTTCTTTGATTAATTACAGTTGTTTGATTTATCTGTTCATGCATTTATAGAATACATTTGTTGTTACAGTTCAGTCCCTTTCTGTTAATGTGCATCAGTGTGTCTCATGAGAGTTAGAATCAATTGTTGAATATTGTTGGAGAATTTCTTTGAAAGTTAATTCCTTTTCTGCATTAGATTAAATCTTTGTTTTCAAGAAAAAGTAAATAGAAGTGTGAATTCCCTTTCTTCAATTAAGTAGACTTCCTTTCAGAAATTAGCACATAACTTCCTTCTACAAGAGTAATATAGAAAATTAGAATAGATTAGATAATCCAGGATTCTTATACACATCAAATTCTACGCCTAGAAATTAGATTTCAATTATGCAAGTGTGATTTCAATTCTGCAACAATAGATTAGAACTCCACCTGTGTCAGCAACTTGTGTTAGTGTTCAACTTTTCAACTCTGTTTCTTTTAGTGTTAATTTACCTTACTGCAACTTGATTAGTGTTTGCTTTCATAATCTAGCATAGACTATGCACAATTATCTTACAATAACAAAACTTCCCTGGGTTTGACAATTCATATTGAACATCTCAATTGTCTATTTATTAGAAAATTAAAGTGCCCAACATTTTGGCGTCATTGTCGCAGAAGATAATTAGAGATTATTGTAAGCACATTAGTTTTCTTTTCTTAGGAATGGGTAGTTTGCATGAATCGAGGAACAAGAGGATGTATCCCCAAAAATACTAACCCTATAGGTGCCAGAGGATGTGGTGGAAGGAATCTTGCACTGGGAAGGCCAACCTTTGTTGATGAGATTATAGCCAGAGCAAATTCTTCTTTGGGATCTATCTTTTGCCCTTCAAATCCTCCAAGAAGACATATTCCTCAGACATCATAACTACCCCATTTTGAAACATTGTTTTCATCAAGGGCACCACTTGCATCATCATATTTGCCATTTTTTATTGTACCTACACCAACAAAAGGTGACGACTCACCCAACAAATGGCCAATATGACGATGCAATTGTAGAACATAGGGAAGGAAAAATTTGTGTGTGAGCACATATGGTGTACCATGTGTCGATATGAGGGGAATCATAGAGACAAGTGCCATGTACTTGGAAACTATGTTTTGATGGGTGCACCAAGTCCATTTCCAACTAGGCCTTTGATGGAACGATGTGAAATTTGCAAACAGTGGGGCCATGTACCACCCTAATTTCCAATGTTGGAGAAACATTAGAAGATGCATCATACTCCATTCTGTGAATTATGCAAGTCCATGGCGCATGACATCAACAACTTGCAGTCACTCCAGGTGATGCAATACCATACCCATGATGTATTCTAGGTACAAGAAGAAAATAAGGGTGTTGATCATGGTGGTGCATAGAGAGGTGGCTATCAAGGAGGTCCTAGAGGTGGTTATGGATGCAATCATGGATAAGGATATGGGGGAGAAGGAGGTATACCCCCTACTTGTTTTAATTGTGGAGAGATTGATCATGTGTCAAGGTTCAGTACCAAACCATGCACTCTTTGTGGGTATTTTTACAACCCAAATCATGGAACATAGGACTATCCCAACTTGTAGAAAAAGTGGGAAGAGAAGAAGACACGCTGCAATATGGTTATTGTGGAGTTGTATGGGAACAAAAAGAAGGATGAGGAGGGAATATTAGAAGGGACACAAAACCCCCTCCTAAGTTTGATGCTTCTCAACAGAAGAAGGTTTTTCACGATGCACAGAGGTCCCTCTAAGAACAAATAGAAAGAGATAAGTTGCAGTGCAACACAAAGGTCGTTTGAGAAGGCACAGATTCATGAAGAAGTCCAACGAGTGACACAAAGGTTATTGGAAGAGGATCACACCCATGAATATCTATAGTGCATGACATAAAGGTCATTAGAGAAAGATCACATGTGATAAGAGAGACAGTGCATGACACATAGGTCATTGGAAGAAGCATGCAGACAAGAAGATTTGTAACATGTCGAGCAAAGAGAGATCAAGGAACATCGCCATGAGGACTTGAAGCGCATGGTGTGTGAAGAATAATTGCATGACTTGGGTCATGAGATAGAGACCAAAGTTCAAGTAACTTATTACATTGATGTTTGAGATTGTTATATGATCTTGATGTTGCAAGAAAGTTGACCCAGATGTTAGCAACCTACATGGGGGAATAAGGGATGGAGAGAGAAATATCTACCCCCCTACCAGAAAGGGATATGTGTTAGGTTAGTAAGCATAAGCGCATGGGAAAAGAATTCAATATGACAACTGAACTTGGGAGTTATGAAATGGATGGAGTTATGTTGGATCTGGGTTCCAATGTGAATATCCTTCCAAAGAAGTATTGGGATTTGATGTGAAAACTAAATTTGGTCTAGTCTCCCATCCAGTTGTGGTTATAAAATCAGTACACGATCTACCCTATAGGTCGATTGAAGAAAGATGAGGTTAATATATAAGGGGTGAAGATGAAGGTTGAATTTGAAGTCATAGATATTATGGATGACTCAGATCCCTACCCTGCATTACTTGGAATTTATTGGGAATTCGACAACAATGTGGTGTTGAACTTGAAGAAGAGGCATATGTCATTTGATATGGATGCCCTCTGCGTGAAGACACCTCTAGATCCTAATGATGGGGGCATATACAATGATATAGTAGATGAGGATGCACGTATCTCTATTATTGTGAACATCTATATGGTCCCCAATCACATGGAAGATTATGTCAATCCCACCGCAGATGGAGAACTGAGTTTTCAGAGTGTGAAATCCTATAATAATGATTCATATAACACCATGGAAAGGTGGTAGCAGAAACTATATGAAGTATCGATGAGGCAATGCACATGAATTACCACTAAAGTGCATGAAGAAGAGTTTATATCCTACCATTTTTATGCGTAAGATTAAGTGGATGCATTTATTTCCTATATGCAAAAAATTCCTGAAAACCATTGGGTTCACGCCCTTGATACAGTTCTAATAGGTATACTTGTGTAATGGTGGGAAGCACATCGAGATCCTCCCCATGAATGGGAAATATTGGAAGAATCGATGAGGGAAATATTTAGACCAGATGTAGACATCTGTCAGTACATGTGTTCTTGTAAATGGTGGTGGGTAACCAACTAGTGGTGTAGGACACGAAAAAAATACCTAAATGCCCCACACATGTTTCCCATAAGTAAATATGTTCCCTTGGTTCCTCGATTTTCTATAGAGAAATTAAGGGAGCCGCGTGCACAGAGAATGGTTCTGACTACACCATATGTGGAAATATAAGGAACATTTTCTCATTCAAACCCACTTAACACCATTGACCAAACATACAAATCCAACAAGAATAAATAAGTAGGGGGTAGTCAGTGGATTCCATTAGATTCAAAAAGGCCAAGCCTAGTCTCTGAGTGGATGAAACTGACTAGATGGACACCTGCGACTAGGAGCTTCAACCCACCAAGTGTCACTGCAACTAATTAACCAAGGATGAAATGCTGCAAGGGTGTGCAAGAAGCATGTGTGGCACCCCCAAAGAATAAAAATTGTGCATGCATGGAGACATCACTATCACAATCAAATTTCTATGGTCCCAATCTTTTCATGCCTTAAAAATGCAATGTGTCCATTGTATGGTAACTAAGGGAGAGGATATTCATGTGGTAATAAATAATAAATGTTAAAATCTCACCTGGATATTCCACACGTTTGGTGGTAAAAGTAGGAGGCCATGCATCATGAATGAAAAAGGGATAATATGGCTCAAAAATATAGAATGTTGGTGGGGATGTATCATGAAACTCCTAATCATTTATGTTCGATAGAATGAACATGATTATATAAGGATGAATTTTTCAGAGGGGATTGACGAATACCATATGGTACTCCAATTTATTAACAACTTCATGCAGACCTCCTAGTTGTATTATCATACCCACTTGGAAATTTTTCTCTCTCTGAGTTAATACTTGACTAGCTAAGCACCAACTTTCCTATTTCTACAAGAAAGGGTTCACAATTTCAGTATGGTGGAACAATAAAAGAAAAAAAAGAAAAAATACAGTGTCTTCAACCCAACACTAGCCATTCACAGATCTCAACTGAAATAATTGCAATGGTTTCGTCGAGCAGGCCACAGGGCCAAAGAAATCCAAGACTACCCAAGATCGACAATTACCAAAGTTTTCTATGCCTCAACATGTAATTTTCATGGGATATCGAATGAGAAAAGTGCAAGCTGTGAAATTCATCAATTATGACATCTGTGGCTTGGGTCAATTCCCCACCCTCTCCTTCCATAATTATATGATAATATTTCACATCATAGACTGTCAACAGTTAGTGCTCACAAAATATTTTTTCAAGCCTCTTTGACAATCCAACATCTTATCCTTGGTTGATTTTCCTCACTTTGGGAATAGTGGGGCGGTGGCTATTTGCATATGTTTTCTACTTATCCACCTACAAGGTGGATACCCGTGGCTAGGGGGAAAATATATAGTCAATGAAACATCAATTCAGTGGGTTACCGGTTTACCCATGCATGGAAAAGAGATAAAAAAAAAATGCTAAATATGTTTCTCCACATGAAATCTATGGCATGTACAATACACATTAGGGA
>JASDQU010754935.1:6435-18748 GCA_032191745.1 Picea mariana
AGGGATTATAACATAAAAGGCTCTAAAGTCCTAATTCCTCTCAAATTCTTGTCAAAATGTTATTATTGAAAAATTCTACCTAAGTGTTGATGATGGTTGCATAACAATTGAGAGTGGTTGGGATCCGAATGGAATAACATATGCTCACTCGTCTTTAAACAATGTTTTTGTAGCCTTTTTGTCCTTATAGTGTTGTTTCTATAAGACAAGAAACTATTCCCAAAAATCGGCATAAGATAGGGAACAACATTGTTGCAGATTTCCATAAGACTATTTTTAACCCAACTTACTTTAGTTTGAGGAATGAGAAATTGGATAGTAAATGTGTTTTTAATTATTAAAACCATGATAAGGATTTTTAGGCCTTGTTCGCAGTTTGTGCAACTCAATAGTGTTCATGTGGCATTGAAACAACAATTAAATGCCCATGTTTGGTGCCTTTTTGTGGCCTATGCATCCAGGAATGTGTAGGGTTACTGGCTTGTCAGGAACATTTGGATGCTCCTTGACATTTTGGGAATCGCTACGTGTTCGCGATCATGCTAAATGTCTCGGGAATGCCTTTGAGAGCAACTTGACCTTAACCATGAAGCTCTCAGAATGTTCCACAAGTACCTCAAATTGTTCCCACCCAAAATCAAATGTTTTCTTCCAACTCTCATGTTCCAAGGACAATGAAATGCTAGGAGCAGGTTCCCCAACCCTTGGGAGCAGTGTTGTGCCCTATGGTTTTTGTAAATATCTATTATTTTTAGTTTTTATATTTATATTCTTAAAATTTATCATTTTCCTTGTTCCCTAAAATTTTTAAGGGCCATGTTTACATGCCATTCTCATTTAAGAAGCCATACCTATTTCCAAGTTTTGTGCAACTTAGAATTGAGCATTGTGAGAGGACAAAGCTACTAACATCTCTACATGGACCAAGACAAGAGGCAACAATTTGCTTTCACTAAGATTCAATTAGATAGGGATCCATTTGTCTTTGTACTATAGTGCATTAGCAATGGTGATAAGATGAGAATAAGCCATCTTTTAGACATAGATGTGGACAATGTGTGCTTTACATTCCTTACAAAACCAATCGAGTGCTTAAGTTTTATTTTTGCCTTCTTTCCAATAAATAAATGTAGCCAATTTGCTCTTCAGGAAATAAAGTTGAAAACCAAGATTGATATCCTGGATCAACTTCAAGGGTCTTTTGCAAATTTTGCAAATGATTTGGAAGTTGTTTTATTTTATGGTATAATCTAGACCCTTTAAATTTCCAGATGAAAGTGATCTCACGGAACATAAAGGGCTTAGAATGGACCAACAAATTATAGCCATGAGGAGGATATTGCAAAAAGAAAAGCAAGACATATGTTGGTTGTAAGGGACCAAGCCATAAGAGTAGGTACGCTAAAGAAGAAACAAGGAATTTGAAAGAATGCAAATGTATAACAAAATACTCAAATGGCCATGTAATGTACAAGGTTTGTTGATATCTAGGAAGCTGGGGAATGTGGTAGTTTCAAGTGTGGATAAAGGTTTGTAGTAGGTAAGCATCTTGACTAAGTTGTTAGATTTCTCCTTTGATTTAGCTAATGTCAATGTTTACTTGATTTCCACCAATAAAATAATTGGGACAACATATAAGTCAAATTGGATGGGAGTAGAATTGGATTGAATTAGGGGGTCTTAATGCAAATTCTGAATGTAGATGAGAAAAAAGGTGGTAGGGATTTTGGATAAATTTGAATTGAACATCCTTAAAGCTATGTGGCTGAAAATATGTTAAAAGATTTACGCTTGAAGGAACTTTGTTTTACTTGGAACAATAGAAGAACATGGAACTCTTCCATTGCAAAAGGCCAAACAAGATCCTTCTATCAAAAAATGGGTTCAAGGATAACATTAATGTAGATGTGTACATCTAAAGGTACTATTTTGGATCACTGGTCAACAAGTATTGATGAAATTTAATTTCACCTCAAGGACATGCCCATTTTTAATTTGAATTTTTTTAGCCAATGTAACTAAAATTGGAGTTCAACTAATGGTGGCAAGGTCACTTTACAGTGGGGACTAAAATGATCACACTGGTTTGCAAATTTAAGTATGTAAAATCATAACTTAAAGAATAGAGCAAGTATGTCTTTGGTGATCTCTTTAAAGAATACTAGCCAAATGGAGAAATTATCCAAACCAAAATTTAGCAAGGTTCCTTTTTAAAGGAGGTGAAAGCAAAGAAAGATTAGATAGACAGGACCTAGATAAAACTCACTTAAAAGAGATGATCTTTGGAGGCAAAAACTATAGTTAGTTAGCAAAAGGGGACCATGATATTGCCTTCTTTTAACTAATCCAACATTGTAAGGAGGAATGCTAGCATGATAACAAAGCTTAGGAAATAGAACAGGGAAGAGGCCTTGTCACAAGAAGAGATAGCCTAGGAAATAGCAAACTACTTTGAAGCATTATTGTAGGACTCACTAATTAATCGTCGAATACTCTTCTAAATGAGAATTAGCACTAAGAATCTCAAGTTCCCTAGAAAAAAGTTGACAAACTCGCGAAATATTAGAAAAAATGACGACTTTGTTGATTTTGCCTTTTTCCCAAAGGCATTACAAATACGGGCTAAATTTTTGTTTTTAAAGTGGCTTTTTGGGGCTCTTTTTCTCCATTTTTTCTTGTTGTAGTTTTTGTTTCTACGAGTGAGAACATCTCTTCAACATGCCTAGAGAGGGGAAAGTGTGTTTAATCCGTGGAAATGATACTTTTTGGGATTTGCCGATTTAATTGGAAAAATTCAAATGCTATGCATTTTTTTAATGTTCGTTGATTTTTTGCTGAGTTTTTCACGAATAAATGATTCTGGACCCTTACTAATTCATTTCCGAGTTAGAGTTTTGCGACATTACTTTGAACATCTCTTTAAGAATAAACAATTACTAGAGATTATGCTCGACATTAGAGCTTGAAGGCTATCCCAAAGTTGATCTCAACACAACAAAACTGGGTGCTAATGAAAGAAGTGGCAAAGAAGAATTGATGGAGTCAAAGGTTATTTGGCATAAACAATGGAAAAATCAACAATGTTAGATAAGGGCGTTGGTAAACTCTTTTTTTTTTTAATAACTGAAACAAGTATAGATTATATTAAAGGGCAGTTGTGGCCGAATTGGAGAATGAGTTAATACAATAAAAATATGAGTTTGGAACTATGTAGTTCAAATAGAGCAAAATAGGCAAGGGGTTTGTTTGTCTAAAGCCGACCATGCTTTTATAGTCTTCCTCAAAAAGATACAAGCCCTAGTACTAAAAATTCTAATAAACTGCCCTAGTAAAAACTTAAACTTGCAAAGCATAAACTGGGATAAAAGCAGGGAAAAACATCCACTGAAGACTTGGTACTGGTTCTGCGTTTGCTTCCTTTCAACAACTTCATCAATTTCCATGGGCTTAGTGGCCTGGTGAACTGTATCTTCTTCTATTGTTGCTTCTCTTGGAGATGCGACTTTTTTGTTGGGACTTTATGTGGATTCATGAATGATTTGGATAAACATGTGCTCAGATATCAACCTTTCTATCTGAGTATTTTGAATCAATGTTGCCAGAGTGTGGAGCGGAGCGAGGATGTCATTTTCCAAAAATCCTCGGGAGCAGAGCGTCCGTTATATATATTATTGCATTTATATTAAAAAACATGCAGAAAGCCAAATTAGTTGCAGAATATATGGAAACATGCATATTTGTACATCAAAATAGATAAAAATGGTAGCCATATTACATCAATGATTAATCATTCGAGCATAAACCATCTAGATTCTAGCAATTACAAACTTACAAATCAACATACAAATTTTTAAGCCATATAATAGAAAGTAGACCATTAACTTATGGAATGAAATCAAATATCCAACAACTGTCAACAATAACATGAGTCATGACCAAATAGTTATGTTTACAAAATAGGCCATCTGCATTGAAAAGGTCCAAAACAATAAATGTTAAACTGAGCTATTTGCTAAATATTATGAACCTATCATCTATGACATAAAGTAATGAAAAAGGAGAAATAACTATACCATTCTCCCTCCAACACCATGATTACTTCGTGGGCCTCCACATGGTGGTAGTGGAGGAGCCTGAGAAGGATAAAACTGTGTAGAAGCAAACGTAGACAGCCGTGGCAGAACTGAAAGATGAAACCCCTAGTGCTGTAGCTAGAGTCTTGGACATGGGGAACATGGCAGTGGATGGGGGTGGCATCTCAACATGATCATCATCATCCAAAAGAACATTCTCCAAATGCTCTAAAAGCAATACTCCATCCTCCAAATTATCCTCCTCCGGATTGTTGTCCCAACTCTTCAAGTTTTTATCCATCTTTGCCTCCTCACAGTAATGGGACAACAATCACAAGTTGCAATGAACATAAACCAAGCTCTTTGATCGGTTTACATTCAACCTGCTTCTTTTGACACTATGGATGAAACTATAGGTGCTTCAACACCTCTTTGTAGAAGAAATGTTCACCACTTGTGAAAGCACTTGTTTTGCTAAACATTGCAACTATGGGGTAGTACTGGCATGTATGTTCCACCACTAAAGAGAAGTTAGATTCCCTCAATCTCTATCTGCATGGTTGGTCCCAAAGGCACCACTGCTAAGGATTTAGTGGCTCAATTGTTTCTGTATGTTGTCACACTCCTCATCCTGGACATATTTGTCTAATGTTTTCATATAACCAACTTGAACCTCTTGATCTTGGTGTGGTCTTTTCTTGGACCCACTGTTAATTTCTTTGAACCTAGCATTCGACCATTAATTTCGAGCAAAACACATTTACTGAATAATAGTACATCTAGGTTATTAACAATAAATTCAACAAAAGCATAAAATGGAAACCAAACACATTTGCACAAAGATTTTTGGGAAAATTACCCCTAGAAAAACCCTTGTGGGAAAACCAGATCTATGATGATTTTATTGCTATAAAATCAGGGCTCCCATCTTGCGATAATAGCCCTTCAGAGGAAATACAAATCAACAAATAGCCAAGCCCTACAAACCTAAAGATCAGTCCTTCGATCTTGCTGGTTGGCTGCTATATCCCTTGCTGTCCCTTTGCACCCTTTTGTCAGCTCCTGCCCCTGCACACCTGAATGTTTACTCACTCTTTTTGTACCATCATTATGTCTCCTCCTCTCACTTAGGTTGCCTTTTATATTCTTGAGATTTGACCAAATCAATCACTAACCAAAACCCTAGATCTCCAAAGTGATCAAAGGCCGAGATCTAATCTCACCTACTTTTAGATCCAATGGCTAGGATTTAATTTAAGTCACTTAAGTTACTAATGCTGAAAACTTAGGCATTTAACTTAATTAACCTCCATTAATTGTAAAAGGTCATTCGCTTTAATTATTCACTTAACTAAGGTGAATTACCTAAGTCCTAAGAGGTATTAGACGACTTCCACATGCTAGACACAAGCCAACGTGGAAGTACCTGTCCGATGCTACAAACATCAATACCCACTACCAGGTGTTGGCGACTAAAGCCATGATACATGATAGTATTTAGGTGTTAGCACATATGCTAAGGCATGTAGTGGAATATTTATCATTTCCCACCATTTTTCCACCTCTACACGAATATGATTATACAAGTTGACATCTCTAGGCTCAACAATGTCTTTAATCTTCCCTAGCTTGCTATCCATTTGCACATACACCTCCCCAATGATTGGTCGATCTAAATCTGTGAACTTGATCATGTGATAAATTGGCTTGGTGAATTGCAAAACATACCAAACCTGTGACCAAAAATCACTATCAAGAACCGTCTATGCTTGACAATATCATGCATCAAAAGGTTCAAGGTGAGCACCAAACACTCAGACCAAAATATGTGTGGATGAACTCCATCAATGATTTTACCTGCTCCTTTACAATTTGTTGCATTATCAGTGATTACTTGAATCACATTAGAAGGACTGATATCATTAATGGTTTTCATTAGGAGCTATGAAATGTTTTGAGAAGATGCAATGATTGAGGAGGAATCATGTGCTGCAAGAAACACTGCATTGGTAGCAGAAACACCAAGAACATTGATCAAATGTTGGTTTCTAACATTTGTCCAATCGTCCGATACATTGGATACCCCAAAGTCCCCCCAATCATTTGTAAACCATGTTAGGGCTTTGATTTTTTGCTCTTTCCCTATCTAGTAACACAGTTCTAGCTTTCTCATAGCTAGGGCTCTTGTATCCTTAGGGGGATTTGTTGATTCCCTTAAGAAGATCATGCCAATAGGGGGAGTGAAGCACATTGAATTGGATACCACAAGCATAGAGAAACCGGGCCACTTTTGCATCTACCCCATCCCTACCTCCAATATCAAGGAAATCTGCTATTGTTCTTCTAGATCCAGAGGTTCTAGAACCATGCAGAGATGGAGATGTGTTGCCACCAAATTTAGATGAGCCATTGGATTGAATCTTTTGTTTTTTACCATGCTTTCTTTGTGCAACTTCCTCTATCTTTATGTATTTTTGTCTCTCTTCCTTGGATATTTTAGGGCAAATTGAGATCCCAATGGCCCCCTTATTGTCGTCGGTCTCCATTACACCATAAAGATGCCTCACATGGGTATATGAATTGGTATAAGATTTTCCTTGATGACAATCATGATGACATATAAATTTAGTGGTTCCACCACCTCTCCCCCCCTCAAGTTTTGTCACAAATCTCCACAAGGGTGTCAATGAAGCTTTGCCACCTTCATTACCTTCTTTATCCTCTTCAAACCCTTCATCATCTTCATATTGTGGGTCATCATGAGCATGACCACTATCCTCTTCTTCCCTTTGATGCCTAGTCCCCACCAAGACCATGAGAATAAAAAAAGGAATGATAACCAAAAGAAAACCATTTCCTCAAGTTTTAGATCAACAACCTGTAATAAAATGAGGGATAAGAAGGAATGGGAAAGAGTAGGCGAAGAGGAAAAAACATAAACAACGTTAACCCAAGGAAAGGAGGGAGTTGGGGTTTGGGCTTACCTCTTTAGCTCTTGAAAGTTGAAACTTGAGATAGATGGTTGCCTATGTTCTCTCCTCCAAGCTCATTTTTGCTCACTCTTCCAAACTCTCCTTCAAATTCTCACAAATCTACACTCTTGTTCATGCTTTCCTTTGCTCTCTCCTCCAAGCTCCCCACTCTAAGCTCCAGCAAACATAGATGAAAGAATGAGGAAAAGAGAGGGGGAAGAGCTTCTTTATTCTCCTCCTCACTTTTCTTCTAAACCCTAAATCTACCCTAGGTCCCACTTCCACTAAAAAATTAGAAAAAAAAAGGTATTTTTCTCTTGTGCATGGGAGTGTTTGGGTGCTTTGAGGGAGCGCACGAGAGCGTGTTCAGAGCATGGGGGGAGCATCTTGGGAGTGCGCTCCCAAGCTTTGGGCATGGTGCTCCCAAAATGGTAGGGGGTGTCTGAGAACACCTCAGAGCTTGCTCTTGGGGGCGCTCCTGCTCGGAGCACGCTTTCGGGCTTGGGAGCGGGGGGTGTGGCATTCCTTGTAACATTGTTTTGAATATCCATTCTCAACTCCAAATAATATTTTTTTGACTTCATTTCCTCCATTTGTCTATGAACACTGTTTGCCAATTGAGAGATGATTGCTTGCAACGTCTCTAATTGACATGCCTATCTTCAAATTAGCTGATGGAATTCAACAATGTCAAAGGCATTACCCCCACTGCATCGATTCTTATTCTCCATTGCCAATGTGAGCTATGTTCAAATAAGTGGGTGCACCCAAACCCCAATCTTCCAGCGTATGAAAAGCCTTGGCTACTTTGCACTTAACCTATGACAATTCAAATTCCACGATGCCACTATAGTCCTAGTCTCCAGCGCCACCGAGCCAGAGTGAACAAATATATCAGGTTGTTCTATGCTCGCAACAAACATTGCTACGAGGTGAATCAAAACCACACTTGAAACCTTTATCCCATTGCTTTCGGGCAGGGTCGTTCCTACCTTCGTTAAAGCCTCAAGCTTGTTGATAGATTGCACGAGTACGAGGGTGATGGATTGAGTTAACCTTTGCATGGTGTTGTACTTCATTTGCCATTCATCCATAATTCAATGGGGGTGTTCATACTATAGTTCAAAGATGTGATAATCATGGGAGATATTGAAAAATAATTCCTCCCCCATTTTGGACCATTTGTCCTTGATTCAAAAGCGTACCCCTATTTGCCATGGCATCCACTTTGGAGATTAAATGGAAAAGGACATGATAAAAGGTTATTTGTTCAAAATGGCTAGCTATTCTTTGTGTTTTGTCTATCAGTCTAGATGGACTTGAAGATCTCGCTTTTGAGAGCTTTCTCATTTGCTGGATAATCACCATGGAATCTTCAATGCACAAAGGCTTTTTAATCTGTCTTGCTTGCAACATGAGACCTTGAAACGGGGCTAGTGGTTTAGCCTGATTCTTAGATGCCTCTCCCAATCCCCAAGCATAAGTTAATTCTTGTTGTCCTCCAGGGTTGTAAACAACCCCCCTCGCACTTGCCACCTCAAGTTGTTGGCAAACTTAACACAACCTTTTTGCATAAATTCCTAAGATTGTTGAGGATATTTAATAGATAAGTTTAGGCCAATCTATCTCTTTATGATGGTATATAAGATCCTTTCCAAAAGAATGGAAATTAGACCCTAATAAGTTTCCCTCATATCGTTTAAAATGATCAAGTGAATATTTTTAAGGGGAGCCAAATTTTATGTGGAATTATTATTGTTTAGGACATTATTGATTCCTTGAGAATATCCAAGACTCTAGGCATATTGAGTAAATTGGAAGTGGACAGGGTCTATGATAGATTGAATTGCTTGTTTCTCTTAAGAGTGTTGAGAGGTTTATGTTTTTAGGCCACTTGATAAAATGGGTTGTTGTTGGTATTTTGTACTTTACCTTTTTTTGTACTAGTGAATGGATTAACTACCATGTTCTTTAGGTTGTTTGGAGGATTAAGATAGGGATGCACATTGCGCCCCTAAGTAGTGTGGTGAAGGAAGCATAGGAAATAACACTCTTATGAAAGTGGTAAAGGTTGTTGAAAAGGAGGTGATCACTCATCCACATTTGTATATGACACAAAGTTCATTAGCCAGGCATTAATTCAAGAGGCCCAAGGTTTTAAATATGTTATGAAGTTGCTTTTAAAGGCATTGGGACAAAACTATTGATGTACAATATACAATAATGTTGCCTTGACTTATCATTTTGGTAAATTGCAATATAAGGGCCTCTTTATACACATAGAGGTGCTATGTACATGATGGTTAGTGATTATAACTATTCACTCAATTAATTAGGACTTCCTATTTACATCTTCATAATGTTGGCGTTACAACTTAACTCATGATGAACTTGTAAAGAAATAAAATAATCACAGGCTTGTCACATATGGTATTTCCGTCAATTAAATATATAAATCACTAGAAGAGAAAATATGATTGTACCTATACACAACATATTTTATACACAAGCTATTTTGTTTGTAAGCTCRTTATTGCAATGTTTGRGTCATTAATGATTCACCACTAAATTAATTGAGAGTTGTTAGTTACTCATGTCATKGACTCATCTCTAAGTTAATTGAGAGTTGTTAATTTTGCACATTAATGACCCAACACTAAGTTAATGGAGAGTKGTTAGCGGAGAGTTGTATTAAAAGGGGTCTCCCCTAATCTACTATAAATCAACGAAATACAACTTTTCTCTTGCAATAGAGAATTAGATGGAGATTTTTTCCTCCATSTTTTAGGAATTGCAGTGRTATTCCTACCTTGGGTGTGTAGGTGTCGCCAACCCCTATGCATATTATAATTGGTACTTTYTGATCGTCTTATTTTTCTTTATATCTGTTATTATCAATATTTGGTGTAGTGGTAGTGTCCATCTTGTTTTTAGGGAAATTACAAAATACACTATAAGACAAGTTTTTTTGAGCTAGCATTTGCCTCCTATATGCTCAAGTGTCTCACTCAAGTTGTAGGTGGATTGTCAATCTTCTTTTGTGGGCTTTGTTTCTTTGTTCTGTGGTGATGTTGTTGAAGATAGTTGTGCCATTAACACCGTAACTCCTCTTGAGCTTGTCCTCAATTTCTTCTACATGATTTCCTTCATTAATGAGCCTTTTATCTTATTTCAAATATGATCTTGTTTGATCATCTTTTCATAAAAATGATTCTTTTCCTCTAGTCCTATACTTAAATTTTTATTTTCTCTTTGGCCTTGGATGCTAGGAGAGACACTTTTACAGAGGTGGATGAACCACAAGAGAGAATCATTTCCTCCAACCCTTTAGGTGATAGGAACAAGGGACATCGAGGCTTCCTCCCTTCCCCTTGTACCCTCCTTCGAGGCATCCCTCCAGGAAGGTCWRGCTTTTGTCCCTTACCAATGCATGTATACTTTCGATTTTCCAGCATCACTTTCTTTCTTTGCCAGATATTAGAGTTTAGATCTTAGATTAGATCTGGTTTTTTTATATTTATATAGGAGTGGCCCTTGGGCTCCCATAGTGTATCAATACTATTGTACTTAGTAGTCCCATTGACCTATTTATGGTCATTTAAATTTATCTTATCTTATCTTATCTAATAATCAATATTTGAGATCTTTAAATACTTATTGTTGGGATTCTCCCCATTGGAATGGGGCATCCTTTTAGTGAAGTGGCTAATCTCGACAAAATTCTCAATAAACCTATTGTAATACCCCACATCCAAAAATGGATTTGATTCCATCCATATTATGAAAGCCATTTATTTTCTTTACTTATTTGGGCATAAATCTACCTTTAACGTGATGAGACAATGTGAAAGTAATTTCACAATCATAATGAAATTTTTGCACATGGGCTCATTTTTTTATTCTTGTGTGAGGAATATTGTATTAGGAAACTTATTTCATTTTAATAGTTGAATGTGAGCTTTATCTCCCAAGCTTATCTTCAAGATTATTTTCATCTTTATCTTTATCTTTAGGATAATTTTATCCTTGGTGTCCAATTATAGCACCCCGTTATACTATAAATATGTACTCTAGTACTTTTGGTAAGATATGAAAGATAGTGCTTTGACTTCCTCTCTAGATTCTCTTTCTTTTGCCCTGTGTTATGCCTTATAGCCTAGGTTGTATCTATAAAGCAACACCATACAAGATTCTTTCCAGTCGGATTAAACATAATAAAGGTGCCTAGTTTAGGATATTACTTGACGTGATTAATGCATGTACAAGATGCATCTCCCTTTTCTTTATTGCTTTCACTTTTTACTTCTAAGCACCGACAATGAACATGTAAATTTGGTGGAGCCATAGGTTAGTGAGCTAGGACCATGTGTAATTTGGTGGCATGATGGCATGAAGAGTGACAACGACCATCAAATGGGATTAAACATTTGTGTTTAAACCACATGGGAGGTTTGGTGTTGGGCATGCTTCATCTCTTTATTTGAGGTTCCCAGTGTAAAGGATGAACACCTATTTACCCCTAGATGCTGAGTAGGTTGTGTGGCATGCTAACATGCTTTTCCATCTATCTATTTATATATGTACGGAGTCATCGTTGCAGAGTGAATGGAGTTTGATTTATAACACTCTTCAATGTACAATATCATCTCTTTTGTTTCTTCAAGTATAAGGTCTAGATTTGTTACTTATTCATGCGTCTTTTGTGTTGAAATATTGTAACTGCAAAGAGTATTCTATTTATTATTGAATCATTATTCATTAGATCAATCCTCTTTTGTGGATTGATCATGTTAGGCATTGTAATTGACCAAATCCCTTTTTGCATATTGTTCAAACCCAAATTGTATTATGCAAATTAAGAAGTCAGCCCGCAGGCCTAATTAAAGTGGTTTTAACCACTAAGAAGACAAATTAGCCCTGCCCAGTGAAGAGACACCTTTCCAGTGCCTGCCAGCTAGTATAAATAAAGGAAGCCAACGCCTCATTATCACACTCACTCATTCGCTCATTAAGTGCACAAGTTTGGTAGTTGCAGTTGGGAGAAGAAGGAAGAGAGAGGCACATTGCTCAGTGTTGGATATTCTCTAGTGTTTTGGTTTATTGTCTTAGCATTGTATTGGCTATCTATATTAAGGAAGTTTTTGTTGGGTTTCCCAGGATAAATGCTGTGTATCTTGTGATTGTGTTTCTCTCAATGATGCTACCTATGCTATTGTTATCTCTAGTAAATTGAAAAGAAACCTAATAATAGCTCAAAACTTAACATGG